>JAJEKB010016496.1:0-28925 GCA_022393335.1 Macrotrachela quadricornifera | reverse complement strand
AAATGATGATGTTATGAAAACCTTGTTTTAAAGAGCAGGAAAAAAAATTGAATAGTCTATTCATCTTTTTTTTGAGAGGCACATCAGTATATAAAACAATTGATCTCTTGAAATATTGGTAAGTGGAAGGACAGCACTCCACTTTCTCATCAACAGCTCTTCGTCTATTCTCTCAATAATGTATGCATGTGCAACATACGTAATAGTAAATTGAAAAGAAACCTTGAATACAGATTTATGTAAACTATTTTGCTGTAAGAAATTTCGAGTCGAACTGTTCTATTGACAGACATTAACCTTGTTTGAATCTTCCCAAAAGCGCTACTCTTAATTTGTTATTATATCGATAATAGAAAAAGTCATCAATGGAAAAGAAAGTAATATAAAAAAAAACCTCAATAGATGACAGAATACTTATATTTTTCGAAGTTTTTTCGTAATCATTGTTACTAGAATTAAATTTCTTCTTCTATTTCGATATTTATTGTTGTTGTTATTGTTTCTGTTCGTAATAAACACCTATTTGTGTGCGTAGGTAAAATGAGATTAGAACATGCATGTATGTTTGGATGAAAAGAAAAAAAAAATCTGCCTATTTATCAATGTATGTTTGACGGTTATTAGATGGCAGTGAGTGAGAATAAACACAAGTTCTATTCAAGGCTGATCAGATTTCAAATTTTTTTCTGTTTGTCAAACATAACTTAGAGATTAAATATGCAAAAAGTGATTTCAAAGATCGAATATACAGAAAATAAGTACTAATATTTTGTAATTAGAGAAGAGAAAAACAGTGAGAAAGAGAAGGCAAACTCGTATGACTCTCATTTTATGACTCTTTCGTTATTTTTCATGGTAGGCGCTACAGTTATGTTATTATTTTTTGACAATACCTAGACAGTCTATTAGACCTTTTCTTTTTTTATTGATCAAAACTGATAAGTCTTAACTATGAAATGACGGCCTTCATATGCTTTTTTTTCTCACATTGCTTTTATGATATTCATCTTGTATCAGAATTGAGACAATGATATTTGTTTGAATGACTACTACCATGAAATTTTTCCTTGTATTTAATCGACCGTAACGTTTTGTTAATCGAAATTACATTATTTATTGAATCACATGCTTTACAACTAATCATCATGTAAGTGTACGTGAGTAAAAATAAGAGTAATAAAATTAAAGTAAATGTGTCTATTTATGGATATTTTTTGAAGGCAAAACTGCATCAATAGTCAGTTCTTTTTATAATTCACGTGTTCGCCTGTTTATAATAACGCTTGTGTACATAAGTTGACTATTTTTTTTTTGTTGTTTCTTTTTTTTTTCAATCAAACATTTTCCCTTTGATGATGGTGTCTTTGCTGTGTTGTCCTCCTTTTTATTTCGGTTACAACGTCATTCGTTGCCTTGTATACTTTTTTTTTGTCCTCGAATAAAAAAAATAATCGTGTCTCTCACATATAACGTCATGCGTATGTCGCCTAATCACCTATCATTATTATTATTATTATTGACGAAATAGAGAGTTAATATTACAAGTAATCAAGTTTCAAGATATCTTCGTTAACTCAACAACAACGACGATAACAACAACAACAACAACAGCAATAACAATGTCACAATCAAATAATAGCATCTTTCAATGTATGTAAGCAGATACATCGGTCACTAAAGCACGTGTCGACTTCTCTACATGACGTTTTTTTAATCTGGTTCTTTTCTGTCGTCATCATCTGTTCCTGCTGAGATGATGGATGATGAAGTGCTGCTTGTTGTTGTTGTTGTTGTTCTTACTGTTAATACTAGTTTTGGATAAAGATAGGTCGGATATGAGTATCTATTTTTTTTTCTTTTTATGTCTTATATAAGACAATATAAACACCAAGAGAAAAAGAACAAATACGTATGGAATGTCAACTATTTGCATAGGAGATGATCGCCCACCTTTTCTACTCGATTTTGAGACATCCCACCTGCATCTTATTCACCTAACGAAAAGACTAAAGAGAAAGCGAAAATATAAGTATGAATACTCCTACATCTAACCGATGTTAGTGTATACATTCTTTTTTTTTTTATATAAGCAACTTTATTTTTATCTTGTTTATGTTAATATGACCAAAAAAAAAGAGGAAATTTTTTTCAGTTAAATGTCTTTTATGATATAGCATACCACGGATTCCGTTTTTTCTGACAGAGATGGATATGGTCACTTGACAGGAAAAAAAGAGAACTTAGTATGAATAATCATTTATGACTTCTATACTGTATTATAAATATCATATAAATATATTTCTTTATCTCAATACAAATATTCGCGTTCTTGTAAATGTGATGTAAAGAAAAGATTCTTCCTTCTTCTTTTTTTTTTTTTGGTATTGTTTATTTTATAATATGGCAAAGATTTCTAACAATTCGAGATTAGTGAACTTTATAATAGTATTTTTTTTACTTTTCTATCTACAACTATAAACATACGTGTACATCTGGCTTCATCATTGAATATCCGATAGACTTAATAACATTGACAATGTAATCATTGTTATATATTAAAGTCATGTAAGAATGAACTTTTATAACGATATTGAATGAAAATGTTCATATAAATGATAGAATAACATGTCTTTTTTAAAAGAATGAAACGAACATATGTAAAAGAAAAATATTATGTTAAGTGATTTAAGCGTTTTTTTTTTAAACGATAAGAAGACTTGAATGAAAATTGAAGTGGAATGAAAGTATTTCTTCCATTTGTATCTTACGAAAGAATCAACCATTTTACATAAGATTTTTTTTTTCTTTGTACTCAGTTTGACAGACTTTTTGTTATCCGATCTGGTAATGTTCAAAGAGCTCCTATTTAATCTGAAAAAAGATTTTTGCGAAATAATGTACATAACCTTGATAGTTAAGCATCTTTGAAAGTCAATTGATCTCAAAGTAATGATGCATTTTGAACAAAAAAAAAGAGAAAGGAAAGAATTGAAATTAAAATCTTTCATTTGGTCCTCTTTAATCACTTTTTTCATCTTCTCTTCTTTTTCTTCCACTTTCAGTACATATTTTCTTTCTTTCTTGTTTGTTCTATATTCCACACACATATACTTTCTTTCTCTTTTCTCTCTCTCTCTCTATATATCTCAGACCGACCTTAACTGGAGCGGCTTGATGGTGTCGACGAACGAGCCAACAACATTGATGATGTTCTTCACCACCATCACTTATACTAGTCGCTATTTATATCATCAATATTTTCTCTTCTCATCATTTATCCATTACTAGTGAACAAGAATATGTACATCAGATTTGAGCAGTAATGCTCATCGGGCGTTTTCTGCTCATTGTTATTATGCTTTCGACATTTATATTTGCTGCTATTACAACAAATATAACTAACAATCATCATCTGATACAATCATCAACAACTACTATTGAAAAATCTAATGAACAATCAGAATTATCGTTTTCATCAACTCAATCATCATTATCAGCAGCTAATCAATATGAATGTCAAGAGTCATGTTCAATTGATTATTGTTTAAAATATGCATCAATTAATAAAAATTGTAGTAAATTAATACGTGATCAATGTGATTGCTGTACGGTATGTCTTCGTACTGAAAATGAAACATGCGGTGGTCATCTTAATGTTTATGGTTTATGTGAACAAGATTTATTATGTTATAGATCAAATAAAACTACAAATAATTTTAATGAACAAATTGGTGTATGTGTTAAAGGTAAGAAAAATATTTTTAATATATGTAAATAAGCTTCTTTTCTTTTTAGCATGTTTGAAATTCCAATGTTTACTTGTTACTATAAATAATAAAACAATATGTGAATGTGCAAATCGACAAATACCTTGTAATGCAAATTTTCATCAAAATGCAACTGATGATAATAAGATACATCTGCATTGTGAACAACAAACAATATCTCAACAAGATCGGGAATTAAGTTTGTTGAAGGCTAATGATGGTAAGCTTAACTCTATCGTTTTACAGTAATTTATCATTATATCGATCTTGCCTTTTGATTGATCATTATCATTTATGTATTCATTCATTTTCTTTTCGCCACATTAACACGCATAATTCTTTTCTTTTTCTAATCGAATAGCATCCATAAGCATTATGGGAGTTAGTTAGTAATTGTAGTAAACATGACATGTTTATCCTTGAATTGGCTAGATGAATAGTGTGTATGTACGTGTAACGAACTATTTATTCATTTATTCTGATTGACAAACAAAAAAGGTCAAACATCTGTCTCTATCACCATTATATCGAAAGGAATTATTATCATTTAATTGAACAACTGACGTATATACATGAATATGCTGTCTTATTTTGAGATAACATAATGAGATTATTGTCAATGTTGCTGTTATTGCCTTTAGTAAAGAAGAAAGGCTATAGGTGTCAAGCTAATCAATTATCGGGTTTTATCTATTTGACGGACGTCTACAGATCGAGTGACTAGACAAAATGACGAAAAAAAGAGAAAAAAGGCATATGGCATTGATCAACACAGGCGCATTTGCTTCTGACCTTTTGATAGTTAAGTTTGTATATATATGCCAAATTCCCTAAATGAAACATTGATATTATTCTAGTAAAAGATAAGATGAACAGAGTTTTGAATAATGATGATGTCATTAGTTATATCGATAACTGTTATAAAACAGAACTGAATATAACTTTTTCTTCTGTATTACGAATTATATGCACGTATAAGTAAATCATCTGAGAACTGTATCATTCTTCTCTTTTTCTTTCTTTCTTGCTTAAAGCGTAATATGAGATAAGCTGTGAAAATAAACATATACGTAGCAACGGCACATTTATCTTGAATTTTGTCCTTAATATAAAAATAAAATTCTTTTCTTATGGGATTTGATATTGTCATTGTTTCTTTTTTCGACTATTCTAAAGCAATGATTACATCATTATAAAATTTCTTTTGGTATTCTTTATTGTTTAAAAAATGACGTTTTTATTTATGTTAAAATGTTGGCATACAATAAATAACTTTACGCCATACTGAATTTTGATAAAGATTTGTATTTCTACCAGCACGCCAACCACCATAATTAGCATCAACATACCAACCTAAGAAAAGTTCTGATCGTGGTGATTCATCTAAATCATTTTCAACAGGTCGAAAGCCAAATGTTTTTCCAGATTCTAAATACCATAAAACATTTTCTATTTCTTCGGGATTATCAACTGTTGCATTATGATAAAGTACTCGAGTTGGACCAACAGCAGCGATACTAAGTATAGTAGAATTTTCATTTTGCATTGCTCCAACAACAACACGATTGCTATTGCATTTATTTGCTACTTCTTTTAATTCTTTACTTGTTGTCATATGATTATAAGATTTATCATAAAGTAATGTCCAATCTTCAAAAACTGTTAAATTTTCATAAATACCCATAAAAAGTTCGCTAGGACCCATAGATTTACAAGATGTTAAATCATTTAGACGTGCTTCTATATCAGCTAATTTTTCTTTTAAAATTTCAGTTTGTGCATTGAATAATTTTTCCATAGCAGATGTTATTTCAGCTATTGATGGACATGTTGATGTTGTTGGTGGAGGTCTTGTTCCAACCATTTGACTATTGATGCCATGAAACATTATGGCAATGATGATGGAGAGTAAAGGAAAAAGAGCCATTGTATGTTATTATTTTTCTTTGAATAGAATCGATTAATATTTTTATAAATGTATTATATAGTCATATATTGAGGATTTAGAAATGATGATACTACTAAATTGACAATATAACCTTAAAGAAGATATGCTATATCATGATTACTTATTTTTTCTTTTGTTCGATATTTTTTTTTTTTAAAATCTTTTTCCATTTCAGGTATTAATTTTCAATAGGTTAAAAATCGTATTGTGTCATTGATCATCTATCATTTCTATAAGTATCATATATCAATACAAAGACAGATCGAATGTAAATTTAATCTAGTAGGTTCAAGTTATTAAATAGTTCGTTTTACTCTCTCATTTTGCAAAATAAACGATCTGTTAACGTAAAATCAAGGATATTTAAATAACTTTAATTATAAAAAAGTTATTATATTTCATTTAATTATTTTTTTGTATTATAAAACACAAGGTTATGCTATTTGGTATCATTATTTAGAAATTCTTTTTTTACTACTGGTGAGATCACCAACAGATGAACATAAATATTAATTAAGTCGAGATCAATTTAATTTACGTTAACAAACCACTTTAGCTTAAATAATATTTTGATATTAAGTATCAAAATACATGGTTCTATACGATAGATTTATTTAGAGACGTTTGATTGAGAAAACATTAATTAGATAAAATGTAGCTATTTTGAAGAATTGAATTAGTTTTTTTTAAGCCTTGTGTACAAACTAAAACTTGATTAGTACATTGAATAGTTTAGTCTTCGATCTTAGTTAAAGAATCATATACTTAATTTAAATATAACAATAAAATCATTAGAAATTGTTATAGTATGGTAAATATTCATAGAATGTAACTTATTTGATAACCGTGTACTGTTAATTTGGTTTATTTTGTGATTAATCTTTGAAGTAATTTATTATCAATGACTAAATAATTTATTGTTTGATTAAATATCGATTCGAGGTGAAAGACAAAAATAAAAAGGTGATACAAACGCCATTGATTGTGATGAAATTGAAAAATGATATTTTAAATAATAATTATTCAGGATTTAGTGATTGTTTTGAATTACTCTCGTATAAAACTAATATTCAATTATCTTTTTTTTTGTTTTTTTTTAGTAAACGATATAATTGATTGTTCGAACATTGTTTGTAATACTACACTTACGAATTCATCAATTTGTTCAAATGATAGTCACTTTATTGAAGATCATACTCCTCTATTACGAAAATCATTATCCTCATCAAAAAATCTTTCATTAATATGTTGTGAACCTCGAGGACAATGTGTCTGCAAACCATGTCCAAAAACAATATGCGGAGAAAATTCAATTATTCAAATATATCGTACAGGCAATCCAAATATTTCCGGACAATGTTGTGATAAATTTACTTGCATTGAGAGTAGGTGAGATAGAGGGAAATATAGATCACATTTATCGAAAACCTGCTTTGTTTTTCTATTTAACCTAGATTCAAAACAGTGTTATCATGATAAAAAAATTTATAATGAAAATGAAACATGGGCTTTTGATCATTGTACTACATGTTCATGTCGAGCAGGACGTGTTGAATGTATAACAGAAAAATGTCCAACTTATACACATTGTGGTTATATGTATAAACCAGAAAATGAATGTTGTCCTAAATGTGGAGGTAAATTATTAAATTAGTCTTTCTTTGTATTAATAAGAATACATTTTTATTATTATATAAGGTTGTTTAAATGATCTTCTTCATTTTCAACATTTGAATTCAACTTGGTTTGAATCAAATGGATGTATGAGATGTTGGTGTGAAGATGGTCGATCACGTTGTATTGCAGAAGGATGTATAGCTCCACCTTGTGAAAATCCACGTCAAATAGCAAATGTTTGTTGTCCAGTATGTGATGATTCTCATTCGAAAGAACAACATTCTTCAGCAATTGATACAATTATTCCATCACAATCACAACTAACAACAGATAAATGTCCTCAACTTGATAAATGTTTATTAGAATGTGAACATGGTTTAACTAAAGATGAACAAGGTTGTTTACAATGTGCTTGTTCAACTATATCATGTCCAGCACCATTATGTACACTTAAATTTGATAAATCATCAAAACAATATTGTTCATGTATATCACCAAATGGTCTTAATTGTGGACAATTAAATTGTGATAAACATTGTCCATATAATTATTCAATTAATAAAGCAACTGGTTGTCCTACATGTGAATGTAATCCATGTCCTATATTAATTTGTACAAAAAATTGTACTTATGGATTAAAACGAAATGAAGCTGGTTGTTCAATATGTGTTTGCGAAAGTAATATTATAATAAATAATAATACAAAAAATACTGATCTTATAACAAGTTCATGGCCACGACAATGTCATTCAGGTTTATTTTCTTATTCAAATGGTGAAATATGGTTTGATGGATGTCGTCAATGTTTATGTCATAGAGGTGAACAATTATGTGCACTTATATCATGTCCAACACCTAATTGTTCAAATCCAATTATTTTACCCAATCGATGTTGCCCTACATGTCCCGGTTAGATTTTTTTTTCATCAATTCATTTTGTTTTTATTAAGCGTTTTTTAAAGGAACTCCAATGTTACCTGAACGTATTCCATCATCACAAGTATGTTATGCCAGTCAATATGTCACTGGTGAAGAATTAGAATTTGATAAATGTACAAAATGTGTATGTTTACATAACATTGCCTTTTGCAGTGTATCATTATGTCCTCCACTTCGTTGTTCATCTCCTAAAAATGATTCATCTTTATGTTGTCCAATATGTCCATCTAAACAATCTGAATCATTAGTAACAAATGATATATATGATATAGATGATGATGTTTGTATACTTGATAATGGAGTAATAAAACATGCAGGAGAATTATGGAAACATGATGATTGTCAATCATGTCTTTGTCCACGCGGTGGTGGAGGAAAAATTGAATGTTTTTCACAAACATGTGATCAAAATTTACCATGCCCATATCCAGTACTTAAAAAAGGTCAATGTTGTCCATTTTGTCTTCCAACATCAGCAGCTGTTGCTGTTTGTATTTTTAATTATGTTAAATATCGATCGGGTGAACATTGGAATGTAAGCTAATTAGTTTTTTTTTGAAATGATATTATTTTATTTTTGAATTTATTGTTTAGGTAAGCGAATGCCATCGCTGTGAATGTTTGTATGGTACAATTGTATGTCATCAACAGAAATGTCCTTCATTAACATGTGTACATACTGTTACATTATCGGGTCATTGTTGTCCTATTTGTCGTGATCAATTACCTTTTATAAATAATCAAGACAAACGTATGTATTTAATATGAGATTTTCAATTTTAATCAAAATCATAGAATTTATATTCAAGTTTTGAGTATTATTAAAAGAATTATATTATTTTAAGATATATACATTTATTGATCATAGAGAATTGTAATTCGTTAGATAGTTTTATCGGAAAGTAACAAAACTAATTACAAATGAAGAAGAAAATTTTAAATTTTATTAAATAAAATTTTTATTTCGTATTATTCTTTATATTTTAGCTCCTATATCTCAATCGCGTTTTGGTCTAACAATCATCATTATATTTTCCATATTAATCCTTATTCTTATCTTTGTTATTATAATTCTTATTTTCATATTATTACGTGGAGGACATCGACCTTTTCCACCTCCTAATCAATTATCAACAATTCATCATCGTTCACCTAATATATCTTCTCATTCACCTGTAATTAATTCAAAATCATCAAATATGTTTTCATATGTTAAATATGATTTAATGTCAACATCAAATGATAATAATACTAATAATCCAAAACAAAGTTTATCATTATCAAGTAATATTCCATTAACATTACTTGAACAAACATCAACACATTCAATTATTGGAACAAATACAACAACAACAACAGGTACAAGTTCATATAATAATGAACTTGAACCTGGTACATGGACTGAAGATGATGCTATGTTACAATGTAGTGTAAGCAGTAGTAATGATAATGAAGAAGAAGAAGAAGAAGACCATGAAATAATTAGTAGTGACAATGATGAACCTCATCATCAACAATTATCTCATCCTGAAATTCAAATGATTAGTGGTCCTCCAGTTATTATCTATGTCTAATTCCTTTTTATTTTTCTGTAAAAAAAATTAACAAACCCACGACTAGAGATAATAATCTTTGTATATAGAATATCTTTTTCTCAGATAGAATTGGCGGTTTTGATTTGTTTTGTTTGTTCGTCTTTTGCAAGTTGATAAATGATAAATATGGTGTGTGTATATTCATAAGCATTCTGTGGCAGCTTTCTAACATTTACACACTTACACATTAAAATAAATGTGAAATTGAAATGTTTGTTTTTTCTTTAGATTATTTTGAAACTTTAACTGAGGATGTATTTACTATAATAACTATTGATAAAACAAATTTGTATGCTAATATTTAAGATACATTTTTAGAAAAAAATCAAATGAATTTCTTGATATAGTTTGATTGAAAACAATTTTGTAATTATCTAGTATGATTAGATTTCCAAAGACATGATTTCTGAAAGAGAACTACTTTGAACAAAGGTCATGATGACACAAATAAGCGTACGAAAGAAAATAATAAAACAATGTTCTGAAATATATAAAAGACAATCATTACCAGACGAAGAAACAAAGTAATATTAATTTTCATATTTTCAACATAAAGTACTTTTTATTAAAAGATTATTTTTTCGTTTGTTATCGAGATTTTCTGTGAACATAGTATGACGGTCGAATATTTTTCTTTTTTACAAACGTAAAGAATGTTTTTGTTTATTGTCTTTATCTAAGAAGGTTTCAAGGTGAAACCGAAGAAAAAATAAGGTAGATGGCAATGAGATGCACTTACAAAGAACAAAAAAAGGTTAAAGTACTAATGCACTCAAAAATTTTCTTATTAATTAAAGCATATATAACTAAGATTTTAATATTAAATTAAATTAAAATATTTTTATCAATTATTTATCGATTCTTTAATCAAAATCATATTATTAATATTATTCTTGTAATGAGAAACATATAGTGTTTAGTTCTATTTTAGTTAAAGAACAAAGTAAAAACATTAAATTACCATATCTTAAAAACTAAAATAACAACAATTATGATTACTATTAATAATATCTTTTCAATTGCTTTTCAATTATCTAATCAATATTCAATGATTATTTCCCTTCTTACTGGACTAAGTACATTTTTTTTCTTAAATATTTATTAGCTTGATTTTCACTTTAATAAATATTTATTTAGTAATCATTTCATGGCTTTACAATAAATTTCGTGTTAATCGGACATTGTTTTCAAGTAAATATTCGATGGAAGGCAAAACAATTCTTATCACTGGAGGAGTCAGTGGTATGGGATACGAAATAGCTAAAGATCTGCTTCAACGTGGTTTGACAAGAAAATATATTTAAATGAGATATTCATTTTAATTTTATATAGGTGCACGTGTGGTAATTGCTGATTACAATATGGAGAAAGGTCATCAAGCATTACAACAACTTTGTTGTGAAACTAAATGTAATGAAAACAATGTTCGATTGATAGAATGTGATTTACGTTCTTTTGAATCTGTTCGTAAATTTGTTAGACTTTATAATAATGAAGAAAAACGACTTGATGTGTTAATTTGTAATGCTGGAATTGCTTGGGCGCCAAATATTATCACTAAAGATGGTTTTAATACAGTTATACAAGTGAATTATCTTAGTCATTTTTTGCTAACAAATCTTCTTTTGAATAAATTAAAACTATGTCGTCCTAGTCGAATTGTTAATGTTGCATCTGGTTCACATAGAAGTAAGAGACCAATTTTATCAAAAAGATACATTAATAAAAAAAAGCCTAATGAATATATAAAAACTTTTAAAATAATATATATATTACAGGGGAGATTAAAATTTAGGGCAATTTAAAATTCCTCTAGCAACAATATGTACATCTTTATTTCTATTAACAAATATTTTATTACCGTGAAAACTAATATTATCTTTCAAAGTTACACAATTTCAGGACATTATAATCTAACAAAATATAATAGCAATGATCTAAATTAAACTGAATTATAGTGATGTGTAGAAAAGTGACTAGATGCTTGCACATGAGCTTTTCTTTTGTGGATGACATTTAGTGCAACATTTCATACCTTTCGCTTTGCATGGACAAGATTTTGTAGCACATTTATCACTACAGTTACATGCTTGCGTAAATGCAATTGTTGGCAGATTTGTCGGATCAATACTACGTAAATCTGCAAAATCACATTTTTTCAAATCTAATAGATCTTGAACACCATATAATAAAACTGATAGAACATCTTTCATTGTACACAGCTTATACATTATACAATCATTGGACGATGACCGAATAGATATTAGTTTATAAGGTAAAATCTTTGGTTTTGTATTTGTTCAATCAACTTGAAGATTGACACGATCTCTCAGCTCATATTTTTATTGTTTAACAGCATTGCCATGTAGTTTTTGGCCTTTAGCCGCATATTTCAATTAATCAGTTTCTGCTTCATTTCGAATTCTTCTATATCTATGATTAGGTGTTTTTCTCTTACTTACCATACAGTACGATGGTGATATTATTTATTTTAAATTTTATAATAAGAAATAAAAATAAAGATGTACTTATTGTTGCTAGGGACATTTTAAATTATCCTAAATTTTAATTTCTCCTGTAACATATATATTTATATTTATCTAGCTGTTCAATCAATTGATTGGTCAGATGCATTTACACAATTTAAGAAATTTCGTTTATGGGGTGCTTATCCAGTATCAAAAGCATTTATGCTATTATTTACTTACAAACTTAAACATGAACTAGATTCAAGTGTGTCAATATTTTGTCTAATTCTTTTTCTATATTCATCTATTTATCAGATGATATTAGTGTATTTGCAGTAAATCCTAGTTGGGTATGGACTTCAATTCAATCACCGATGCGAGAAGCTATTGGATTCATTCCATTTCTCATTTGTTATCCAATATTATATATACTTAAATTTATCTTAGCTAAAACACCGAAGATAGGTGCACAAACAACTATTTTCTGTGCTGTTGAACCATCTTTACAGCATTGTCATGACTTATATTTTGAGTAAGAAATTTGATTTAGGATATTGAGTAAATTAATTCATTTGATTATTGTAGAGATTGTGCTGTTGAAAAAGTTTCATCTTTATGTACAAATCATGCATTGGCTAATCAATTATGGAAATTAAGTTGTGAAGTAGTTAAAATCTAAATGTAGTTTTAATTATGATCGATCAATTGAATTTTTATTTTTAAATAATAATGCTATTAAATGAATTATTTGATGATATAAATAGAAATATTTGTTTTGAATTTTTGCCAACCATGAGAAGTTTATTGCTGTACAGATACATTTTAGAAGTGTACGACGCAGTTTTTATTGCCTCTGCATCTAATTCAACAAAATTAATGCCATTTTTATATTATAAAAAAACGTAGTCAATGGTGAAATATATTCAAGCTAGAATTATTGATAAATAGTTCGAATTATATTTAATTGTGAAACTATAAAAATCAAACTCTTTACAATTTGTAAAGATTATTTCTTATTGAAATATAAGAATGAATGAATTAATTATATTTTAATTTTCACAGGCAGTAAATCCTTTGTACATTATACAAAAGAGAACTTTTAAATCGACTATCATATTGATATCAGTTAGAAAATATTGAATAATTTATATTATAAAGAAAAAAAGAAAATGTTGAACATTAGAGTATTATCTGATTGAGATATACAAACGTAAGTCATTTTTTTTCTGAAGAAGAACATAAATGCTATAGTATGAAGACTTATGCTCATCAAACAAAAACATAATCTAAACTTTTTTCAAATACTTCTAATTCAACTTGGTAATACCTTCTAAGGAAATTTTTTCGTAAATGTAACAAACATGCAAGAAATTATTATATTGAATCGATCGATAGTTTTGATAACAAAACAAAAAAAATGAGAGAACCGAAATATAGCAATATATGATTTTGACCAACGTTCACTTAGTATAATATACTTACTATATATTATGCTTAATTTGCTTCATATGTAACGACAACATTAAATACAGAAAACTTATCAAAAATATCGTACAGAGGTCGGTAGTTGCAAACATATACAGTTAAAAATTCTCGATTGTTTGATTGGTATATTCTGATCGAACAAATTTACTCGTAAAAAGCTTGTTCATTCATTTCAATTTTCAACAAAATAAGTTCTCAATCAATATTCTACTTATAAGATTCTCATCAAATTCTTATATTCGAACTTATCAGTTCTTGCAAAAAGTTTTTCGAAAAAGGAACTATTTCATAGATATACAATATTTAAAAGATGTCTGACGCAGCAATGGTAGCATCATTAATGGAGCCTCTCACAACGGTAGAAAATGTTTTTTCAATTACACATGAATTAATTGAACAATATCGTACACCCATTTTCATTTTTACTGGAACATGTAAATTCTTTTATCAATATCGAATTAATATCATTAATAACCATTATTTCTTTTTTAGTAATGACAGCATGGTTGTATAATAAATTTTGGATTAACCGAAAATTTTACCCAAGTATGCAATTAATGCAAGGAAAAACAGTTCTTATTACTAATGGTCATACTGGCATTGGTTATGAAACAGCTAAAGATCTTATTCGACGAGGTTCGATAAGATTTTATTAGGATATCTTTACTATAGGAAATCTTTTCTAGGTGCTCGAGTAATTATTGCTTGTCAAGATATGTATAAAGGTAATCAAGCTGTTCGACGACTTCGTGTAGAAACTGAATGTGACGAAAAACATCTTTGTTTAATGGAATGTGATTTATGTTCATTAGAATCTGTTCGTAAATTTGCTAAATTATATAATACTGAAGAAGAAAGACTTGATGTATTAATTTGTAATGGTAGTTGTTTTTGGTTATCAGATATAGTTACAAAAGATGGTTTTAATTCTATTATACAAGCTAATTATCTAAGTCATTTTTTATTAACAAATCTTCTTTTGAGTAAATTAAAACAATGTCAACCTAGTCGAATTATAAATATTTCATCAAATGCACATAAAAGTTAGAATTATAATAATTTAAATATATTTTAGTGTTTTATATATTTATATGTTTTTTTTTTCATATGTAGTTATGCGAACGATTAATTGGGTGGATGCATTAACACAATTCAAAAGTAATCGTTTATGGGGAGCATATTCAGCATCGAAATTATTTCAAATATTATCTACATATAAATTAAAACATGATTTATCTACTAGTAGATTAACATTTTCTTTTCTTTTTTTTTTTTATTTATTAATTTAATATCTGTGTATTTAGGTGAAGGTGTGAATGTATTTGCATTGAATTCTGGTTGGGTATGGTCTTCAAGTCGTACATCAATGATAGAAGCGTTTGGATTTTATCCATTTTTATTTATATATCCAATACTATGTTTACTCAGAATTGCTTTTACTAAAAAACCAAAAACAGCTGCACAAACAGTGATATATTGTGCTGTTGCACCATCATTAGAACATTCACATGATTTCTATTTTGAGTGAGTATATTAATATTCAAATTACATAAAGTGACGTCTTTTCCTATGTTATAGACGATGTACGGTTACTCAACCATCATGTTTGTGTACTTCTGATACATTTGCTGATCAATTATGGAAATTAAGTTGTGAAGCAGCTGAAATTTGATAAACTATATTTAGATTTGAATTGATTAGTCCAGTTTTGTTTATTTTTTATTTATTCTGGCAATATTCATAATAGTGTAGGAAATTTATCAAGATAGAAACAGTTTTAAAGGCAATATATATATATATATATACATATTTGTTTTGTACATTTTAAATCATATTTCTTGTTGAAATATTTTAAAAAAGAATGACTAGTTTTCTCTAGTATTAATTACATATTTCTGAAAAATATTAAATGTGCATTCTTGAATAGAGGAATGCAAAATACTTATTTTTGAATAAAATAGAATGAATGAATTCTATGTCCATTCGTTTGTGAATATACATAAACTCAGTTGTGAAAATAGAATAAATAAATAAGTTTAATTTATTCTGCATGACAAATGGTTGATAAAAACTAGATTCTACATATCGATTGTTATTAATAAAATCATTGCTCGATGATATAGATAATGAAATATTAGAAAAAAAGCAGATTTCAATTGTATGATAAGAAATCAACGTTAACATTGTCGAACGGAAATGGATGAGTACATATTGAAAAAAGTATAAAAATAAATATATACAACTTTCATCAATCATCTGCTATTGGCACTATATCTTTAGAACCTATCATGGATAGTGTTAAATAAAAAATATTAGATTTATTAGTAGATGTGTATAAACTGCATAAATATCTAGTTATGCACGATCGCTCACTAACTACTACAACAAATGGATAAACATATTTTAAAATTCTCATTAGATTATTTAATTAAAAGTCATTAATGTAAATTCTTATGATACTTGTAAATATTTAGTAGAATAAAGATGGTTCTTTTCTATTTATTGGTAAATATATTTCTTACAGTATAGAAAAAATTTGAGAAGAATAAAGAAATGTACGCCTGATTAAATAAATATAAAAATATCAATAGTATTATTGTTTTTAAAGATCTATCGTGGTTGGTTGGTTAAAGGAACTGGATGACTGACAACCGTCACTAGTGGTGGATTACCTATAATCAATAGATGAGCATTTATTATAAGTTATTTTTATTTTACCTCGAGCTTTAATTTCCCGTGATTCTTGACAAACACCACAACAAGAACAACACCATGTTGCACAGAAATCACTACTTAATCCATGACCTTTTTCTAATCCATATGCTTCACGTAAACGTATACGAGCTGGTTTATGTACAATACAACAACAACCGAAAGATGTCAGACAGTAACCACAACATCCACCAAAGAAACCCACATCTTTCGAAGTTTTGCGAACATTTTCACCAAATAAACAACAAGTGCAAAAAAGACCATAGCAACATGAAGATAGATCCGAGCAACAACCGAAAAGACTCTCTACAATTGAATAATTTATTTTATAATAATAAATATTCTTGCATACCTTTCCATGGTTCTTCACCAGCAATACGTCTTTCAGTCATCTTTCTTTTAAATTAATCTAAAATGAACTAGATGTTACATACGCACCTATCAACTACTAAGAAATCAAAATGTGACTACTCGCCTACCAACTACGAAAGAATATATATCATCATTTTCTTCTCTCGAAATTTCTCTTTACTAAGGTAATTTTTGTTTGTACTTCAAAAATTGATTAAATAGAAAGAATAAAAAAGGTTCACTTTCATATACTCTCTTGCTTACAAGTAAACTCACTGCACTGTCACATGTTTCAAACATACAATAACAGATGAAAGTTGAATAGAATTTTACTTTATATATCACCTTACGGCAATGAAGCCATTAATTGCATTGTTATTTTTTTTGTAGAATTGAATTGAATTGAATAAAGAAAAAATAGTGAAAATAATAGTCATGAAGAAGCCTAGAACATTTGTTACTTAGTAACAACCATACAATCTAATTGTATAACAATCATAATTGTCAATTGTTGTAAAAATTCTTCTGGTTTGATTTGTCATTTAGTGAATTTTAAAAATAAAAATAATACTCTGAAGACTTCATATTCCAAATAGATATATGTTAATATAATCAATCATGATATCATTAAAAACTGTTCAAGATGAATATTGTTGTATTCCTTTTATTCACTTACTTTCCTAAAATAATATATTTATATATATATATATATGTAAATATCTTGTTAAACATCGGTATTGATTATGTTTTATTTTTAGTTTTCTTTTCATTATAACATAAATTATAATTGTATATCTTTCGTTATTAATGAAGTCATAGTTTTAAGTGATAAATTAATTTTTTGAGTTTAAGCTCTATGAGTAAGAAAGGATTCATTATAATATGAAAAATTCTATAAGAATCAATGTTCTAAGACCTTTACTTGAAGATTGTAACCACTATATTGATATGTTACTCCATGGTACGATGTGTATTAATAAATCGAATAGTAATATTTCGAGTTAAAGTTTTGTCTCTATATAGATCTATTTGTGACTGTAGTATTCTGAAAGTTTCAAGTGAAGAGAATGTTTTTTTCAAAAGTTATTTAATTTTTAGAATCCACACAAATTCTACGAATAATATGGCAATCTTATTTTTTTTCGAATTCTATATCTTGTGAAGAAAACACCCTATTCAAATGAAATTTTCAAAACTCTTTAATCAAAAGTGAACCTATCTTTGAAAAAGATTTCATTTTGAAATATTATCATTCAATCTATTCGTATATATTGCAACAAAAAAAATTATTATAATTCTAGAGAAAAAAAGGCCTTAGAGCATTTATCTTTATAGAATTTCTCATACATCATTGAACTCTATTTTACAGATAAAGTTTGAAGTCAAAAATAATTTATCAATTCAAATTATTTATTCATGAATCATAATGTGTATGCCAAATGCATCTATAAAAATTTCAATTGTTCTGTTTTTTTTAATTGAATTATTTCATCGTATCGGATACTAAAACTGTGAAATATTTCTTTATTCATTCAAATATTTAAAAAAATAACTGATACATATAATAGAAATTTATTTTTTCTTAAACCCAAATTCCACTTGGGCATAATTTCCATAAAGTACTATTAACAAATGGAAGACGAACAGGCATAAGAACATCTGTTGTTGTACCTGTAGATGATGATAAAAGTGAATTTGTAGATGGAAGTGAATTATATTGTTGTGGTGTAGTTGAATTCGGACGGAAATGATAACAAGGATGAATAAAACCTTAAAGAAACAAAAGATAAATTAGTTTGAAAAATTATACAAATAAGATGTGCATATTTATGTAACATGCGCGCCACGTAATTGATAAAATTTTAAAGCGATAATAAAAAATAAATCAAACCTCGCCTAAATATAATTTATATATTGACTAAAATTTATATAGGACATTTTTAACTATAATGAATTTATCTAATTATTTAACTTACTATTAATAAGTAAATCATCTAATTTGATTAGTTCATTTTCAAGTTCATTTATTTGTTCTCGACGTTGTTGAATACTTCGTTCAATTTCATCATTTCGTTTAGTTATCATATGTGCTAAATCTTCTTGTTGAGTAAATGTAACATTTACCCGTTCCAGATCATGCTGACATTGATTTATATCCTGTAACATATACGTCAGTAATGAAAAAAGAATATTTAAAGAAACTATATGAAGTTTTTATGTTGAAAAAGACGTTTGTTAGAATAAGTCTGATTAAATGACCTTAAAACTAAATAGTATGAATCAATTTCTTCAAAAATACTCGTTCAATTTTCAAATTTAGATCGAGATTAATATGAAATAATTGGAAAAATATATATTAAACTAATCAACTCAAATAATCAGAGGATAAGATTTCTTTGTCTTTAACCAACAGTTATCTAATAATCAAATTGAAATTATATTTAATAGTCCTAGAAGATGTATAAATTCGATAAAAATAAATGAAGATGAAGGAAATCAGCTTATCTTCCATATAAATACATTTGTAGATGTGCTATCTCTACACAAGAGATTATATCTATCTCAAATATTTAAGATATCTAATTAACAAATCTTATTCAAGTCTTGATCTAGATTCATTTTTAAAAAAGATGAAAACATTTTCAAACTTGTCATTCTTTTTTTTTCTTTCTCATTTTTCAACTTTTCTTGACAATCAATATGACTCAAAAGATAGAAGAAATTCCATTACATAAAATCATTTTATATTTAATTACTCAAAACTTTCGTAATTATTATCAATATATAATTCGAACCTTTTTGTCATTATTAATATTTGTCTGTATTTGTTCAATGTCTAAATGCGTTTGTTCAATATTTAATTGAATTTGTTCTTGTAATTGCCGTTTTTGTTCTAATGTTGTTGAACAACGTGTTAATTGCTGTTGTAAATGTTCATAATTTGAATGTAATTTTTTTTTATATTCTAATTCTTTATCTAAGTCCTTTGCTGTATATTCTTCTGAATATATTTGACATTCAGAAGTTACACGATGATCATGTTCTGTAAGTAAATGAAAATTATTTTCAATACCATTTTGATGAATATTTTTTTCTCGATAATCGATTTCTAAAAAAATAAATAAAAAAATTTTGTCAAATATTTTCTTTTCTTCAGAACCTTTTTGTTTGTCATTTAATTCTTTTTGTTGTTGTTCAACTTGGATTTCTTGTGATTTAAGTACTTTTAATAAAGCAACATATTGTTGTTGTTGATGTTGTAAATGTGTATGATTATTATTTGGATTATGAACAATACGAAATGCACTATTTTCATTTACAGATGTTGGTAAAGCAGATTTTGGTCTTGAACGACGGTTACTATGATGATTATCTAATGTACCTAAATCTTGTTCAATTATTTGAATTGGTGTACGTGATGAACGTTTTTGTTCAATAAAAAATGATATTGGTGATGGATAGTCATTGATATTTATATTATTATTATTATTATTATTATTATTATTATTGTTATTTATATTCGCTGATGGAAATATATGACGTAAATGTGAACGTTTCTTTTTTTCAGAAGTTTTTACTGATGATGATGATGATGATAATGTTGCGAAACCATTATTATTATTATATACTGTTCGAAAATGACCAGATGTTGAAGATGATGATGATGAGGTAACAGCTGAAGGTACTACAATAGAATAGATGCTTAGTGTTGCTTGAAAAGAAGAAAAATTTTTCTATATTTGATCTATATTCATTTTATATGTTTGTTTACTTTCGTCATCCTACGTCATTAACCTTCTCTACTATCACTATCTTTTTTTTTATTTCATATGCACAACGATGAACTTTACATTATATGTGTGTGTATGTATGTACAACTGGCGGCTCTACATGTTAGAATATGTGTCAAGGTAGATTGTATACATAGTCGTCGTTAGTCAATGACTTTTTTGATTGATTTTAAAAAAACCAAATAAAGTTTTTCTTCAAATATTTTTTAAAATTATTTTTTGATTATAAGATTCAATCCAATAGCTTTCATTTAAACAACAAAATAATTATAAATATTTTTTAGAGCTTGAGCTATTTATACATATATATTACCGTAATCTAGCCTAATATAAGATTGATCAAGTACTGTAGCAATAGCTTGATATATGTCACGTACATTACGTCATGTTTGTCGTTTGAGATTGGCAAATAGACAGGCATATGGCGACAACAGTCGTTTCTCAATGAGTCTTATACACTATACTAATCTTTATAGTGAGCACGAAGGCGGCAACTCAATTAGACTAAAGATGCTCGATATTAACTTCATTCTTCTCCTATTCTTCCCTTTCTATCATAGGCATTGTATATTCGCGCGTGTTGTTCAATCGATGAAAGGATACTCTGTATGTATGTGCTTCGATGCTAAGTGATCTGCATATATGTATATACACGTATGATTACATGTTAGTGGTACCACCTCTTCTATCAACAAAAAAAGGGCTATCAATGGATCATAATCATGATGTTGCTTTGAACTTTTACGTGATAATAATACATTAGACCGAAAGGAATGAATGGATAATGGAGACTCTCGAACACAAAAAAAACCGAAAGGCAAACATTTTTCGTTGTCATCATGTCTCTTAAGAAAATTTATGATATACATATACATACATATTCAAGATTAGAAATGAAAAGAAAAGGTATATATGCAGTTGTCTTTGTCTATCGTATTTCGAAAATATGGTGCCTTACACTGAATCACATTATCGTTCAAGGTCGTAAATATACACACGCACGGATTGTTTCTATTTATAAAGCAATAAAATATATCAACATACTTTCAACAATTGACTGTTGTTGTGTACATGTCTTTTGTCCATCTAAACTTTTCGAACGTTTTTGATTACATGATAAATCAGGATGTGATGGATTTTGTTTTAAAATATAAGTCCAATCAGGATGATGAATAAGTTCATATGTCAATTCATTTGGTGATAATGTTCGTTGTGTACCATCAGGTGCACGTTCAATTAAAGAATATCGACCAGCTTTACCTTTATATTGAGCTAGTGCAATAATGATATCATGAACAGTGGTTATTCGGGTCAAATCACAGATGATGCGCGCAACACCATCAACATACACTCGAAGGTCCATACTGGCGCATCTCGAGCTGTTTTACTTAAGAGTATAAAAAGAGAAGAAGAAGAAGAAGAAGACGACGAAAAGGAGAGAAAGGGGGAGAGTAGCAAGAACAGAACACATACAACAAATTTCACAATCAATCAGTGATGATGGTAGTCGTCACTGCTGCCGTACGAATGTAAAGAGGAAAAGGGGAAGAGACTCGCGTCTGAGCAAATAAAAAAGAAAAGAAGAAACAAAATCAGATAGGAGTAGACGAACATACACTCATAATTCGTTGTGTATTGAAGCTTGCCAACGACCATTCAGTCATTGTCAAATGAGAAATATGGTATGGACTATCATCTTAAGATATATGCATACATATAAGGAAAGAAATACTACCTATACGTGAACTAACAATGAATACATAAGCTTAGATTGAGTGTATTTGAAGAAGAAAACGAAAAATGTATAAGATGATATATCTCTCAACTTAGTCAATGTTGTCTATTACTTAAATTTCTTTTTAATTTGAAACAAAATCATAGTAATAAAAATAGTAAGATTTATGATAAGATTATTATAATTAATTTTAAATTAAAATAGACAAAATCTAATAAAAATAATATATATTATATTCAAATGAAATTCATGTAGTTTTTTTTATACATATAAATATATTGACATTAATTTAACTTGTATTAAAAAATCTTATAGATTTATTAGATCTAATTTTTATAAAATAATTATTGCAAAACTATAAGAACAAAATGAATAAAAAAAAATAATAATCCACATGAATTCTATCAATCTAAAATGATAGACAGCTAAAGGTTGATCTTATTCATTTGAATGACAGTTTATATCAAATATAGATTTTTATCAATGCACGATGCTGGTATAAAATGTCATTCTCTTATCAGGTTGAACAAAAGCAAAGAATGACACAATCATATAGATTTTTTTTTTACAGAAATATCTCTGACATTCACTAAAGTACTCGTTAATCTAGAAGGATTAAGAATGGCAATTGTCAAATGTTAAACGAGCAAGCAAAGAAAGATTACAAAAGTAATGTTGATATTATGCAAAAAATATCTACATGGTATTGATTATCAAATACTTCAAAATCTGATTTGATTGAAGGATTACATATGATTTGAATTAATATTTTGTATTTCATGATATTCTAAGAAATTCTTTTTTCCTATTTTCTTTGATGAATGTGCTCTCCTCATTTTTCTCTTTGTTATATTGAAAAATACATACTCAAAGCTTTTAATCTATCATCTTCACTTTATCTAGTACAAACTCCTCACATTTTTATTCAAATAAGACTGTATGTTACACTTTCAACCATTTGTTACGTCGTATTTTTCGATAACAGCGAAAATAATAACTTTTTCTTTCGAAAAAAAAAAAGATTTTTTAAACTTGATTTGAATGTATCTTAAGCATAAAACCTTAAGTTAAACAATATTTAAAAATCAGATAAGATTTTTTTTGTAACAGAACAAAATACAATTCATATTATTGATGACAATTTCAAATAAAGAGTATTAAGTTTAAAATTTTCGAAAAATTAATTACCATGTCAACAAAATTGATTCCATTTCGGTTATCAACTCATCTGTTTATTTTGTTTCTGTTCTATTCAATGTAACACTTCGATAGCCGACGAAAACACTTTCTTTTTGCCACCTAACATTCCAGACGTGCATTGTTTAACATTCAATCGGTCATCATTTTTATCTTTTCGAAAAGAAAAAGAAAAACAACGTGCAATCTCTATATAATATTCGTTTATATGCATAAATAGCATTTATATACATATCTTTAAACGAAGAAAGATGACCGTAGTTATAGACGAAAAGAAATTTGATCGTTTTTGGACAATTACTGCTGGATCTCTCTGTCTTCTTGCGTTAGTTTTTACTCTTATTGCATTACGTACATCGTATGAAAATAAAGTATTATTTATGAAAAATAAATTAAATTTCTATTCTTTTTAGTTCATGGACAATTGATGAATATTCTGAAGATAATGAAGTTCAATGGTATGGTCTATTTTATCAATGTAATCGTTTGAAATGTATATCAAATCATCAAAGTTTCTGGGTTATAATTACAGCAATAATAAGTGCTATCTTTTTATTATTTGCAACAATATGTATATTTTTAATGGGTATACATAGTTTTCCTCGACGACATTTTTACATGACTCCATTGATTACATTTATTGGTGTATTATTACTTTTTGTAGCTCTTGTTATTTACTCACATCGTGCAAAAATTAATGGTATTAGTGCACGTTTAGTAATTACAGCAATTGTTTTAGGATATGCAAGTTTTGCAATCGTGGTATTTGTTGCTGGAAGATATTCAATTTTTTATAAGAGAGATCCAGCAGATTTTCGTTATACGAAAACAGAAAATAACGAAGCTGTTAAAAGAGTTGAAGAAGAACAAGCAATACCAATGGAAGAAAACTGATAATAAAACAAAAAAATTTGTATATAGATAGATAATTTCTTTTTGTATATTATTCAAAACATATGTAACTAGTCAATCTGTTTATTTGTGTTCTTAATAAATAAAAAAAAACTTTTTAAGAAAAATCTTAAATTTTACTAACTAATATAATTGTGATTCTTGTCTCTTAGGATCTATTAATGATTATAATCTTGATTAAGTCTTTAGTCAATATGAAATCGAGTAATGGGAAGAAAAAATCATTTATTTTTTATTATAAGATATACGTAATAAATATATGGGGATTATGGTTGGAAAGTTGTAGGATTAGTCTTTAAGAAGTATCTATGTATATCTATATAAAATAAAATTCCTTTTATATTTACGAATATTCTAGATCAATAAAATGACGCATGTTCAATTGGGTTGGATTATAAGCGAATATGTCATGTTATTCAGGATATTCTTTACTAAAGATTTCTTTAAGAATGAGAGTGAGATTTATTAATTTCACTCTTTCCATGGTAAACTTGTGAAAAATTAGTATTTTGACTAAGAAGATTTTCAGTCTTTATTTTAGAGAGTGATAGCTATATTTGTATATCAAAATTTCATTTGAGAGAGAAAGTTTAGCACCTGATATATTTTATAGTTGTCACTTTAGGAAAAATGTTATAAAATATTTCAGTTAAATTTTTCTTTTTACTTTGAAGCATATGTTGCTAGTAATTAGTATCATGCAAACCGAAAGACAAGACCACTAAAGTCTGCTTTTACAATAAGGAATATTTTTATGAATCATAAGGAATTGATTGGTATTTTAGAGTTTATTGTTTTTAAGCACTAAATTCAGGTTGAAATAAGTTTGATCATTGTAAGCAAGAAAACTTAAACAAATCTTTTAAGTTTATATTTTGCATTTATTTCATTCGAAAAACTTAATAAAACAAATGACTTCGAATTATGCCTGCATAATTAGATATATAGACTTTCAAAAAAAGAAAGATGTTTACAATGAAAAATATGTTTTTTTTACTAAACATCCGATTCGTCATACGAATAAGTTGGTTCACTACTAGTTGTATTTTCAGATTGTTGCACATGTGTTTTTTGCTGATTATTATCATTATCATCATCATCATCATTGTCGTCATCTTCAATACTTAAAATCATTCGAGGTTTTAAACTATCTTTGTATGATTCTATTGTTCGATTAAGTTCTTTATGAAGAAAAAATACTGTTGTTAAACCATCTTCACTCAGCACACGAAGATGAATTGAACGATCGATTGGAATGCCAGTTAATTGACGAAGTTTGGCCTACTTTATATATTTTTTTTATCAAGAAGAGAAAATTTAAGAAAAAAATCTAGTACGTACCGCTAGTTCTTTAATTGTCATTGTTTGACGAATGTCACATAACTGATTGAAAAATCCATTATATTGAACAAATAAACTGATAGTCGGTACGAGAATATTGGAATTGTCAGATGATGATGCAGTATCATTCGATTGTAACTGAACAAAACAAAAGGATTAGATGATAGAAAGGTAGATGTTTTCAAGAGTAGCTTACAGCATGCAGTTGTTCTTTAACTTCTCGTAATTCACGACGTGTTTTCATCAATTCTTGAACAATAGAAAACATCTTTTCATCCTAAAAAAAACAGTAATAATGAAATATATCACTAATCCTATTTTGATATTATTAAAAAATGAAAATTCTCATTCTTGATTAACCATTAATGATTATTCATGAATCTGTCTGAACTATCTAAAAAATGATCAAATAAGGTCGATTCCTTTAGGTGCTTCCTATATATGAAATAACAATTTTAACTATGCGTATGCTGCCATAGACGTAAAATAATAATAAGCAGACAGCCCATGGTGATAAAAAAATAAAAGGTGGACCCAAACCGACCTAAAAATTGGCTTCAAATGTTGATATAAGACAATTTCCGAAACTTCATTTGATTGAATTTATTTTGGTACGTATTACAATAAATATATATTTCTCGCTAAATGGATTATATATTAAAGAAATAACTTACATGTTGTTTTCGGTAATCGTTGATTAAGATCTTTAGCATGCCTTTAAATGTCATGTCTCACAATCAATTTTTTTGATTGAATAAAACAGTAGTTGATCACACTGTTATTTCACAAATGCCAATAAAATAACTCACAATCGGTATTGAAATGTGAGTTTAGTGAGATGCAGCTTTCCATTTTCTTTTTTTTTTTCTCTTTCTATTTTCTTTTTCTTCTTTGTCTACCGAACGATGAGAAATGAGAAAAATAGAGAACGAGAAATATTAGTCTATATTTTTCTAAGTAACAGAATAAATATAGGGGTTGCAACGGTATATGTCTTAGAATCAGAGAAATCAGTAAGCAAATTTTTAAGGAAAATCAGGAACTGTAAATTGTATTGTAATATTGCCTTTCAGCATCATTTATGCATAAAACTGAGTAAAGCAATCACGCTTACTTAAAATACAAAAATAACTACGTTGCTTTGAAGAATGCTAAACTTGTTAAAGGAAGAAACAATCATACAATAACGCAATTTTTCTTTCAAATCCGTTCTGTTAATTCCACTTATATCTGTTTATACTTTCCTTCTTCTCACCATCTAGTATAATTTATACTTTCTTCGATACATGAAACTAATGGATGAATCATACAGAATTACTATCTTAGTTGTTTTTTTTTAGATTTTTTATCAAAAGATAGAGTTTATGATTTTCTACAAAAATAAATATGAAAATGGTAATTCATCAGCACAAAAAAGTTATCATGGTTTAAATGAAATGATTTCAAAGTGCCTGATTAATTTGTGAATAAAAATAGTCAACACAGCCAAACCTGTCAATTTATCATACTTTTCCAGTCGTCGACGAACAGAATGGAGAAAAATAATTGTGTGTATGGGGAAATATCATATATTTAGAAAGAAATCAATGTTAGTCAGAAAAATACTTATTAAAATAAGACACATACTGCTTATATGGCATAAAGATCTTTGTAATTTTTCATTATATAAGGTTAAAAATTTCACTATAGATGATCTGCACAATAAGAGCGAACTAAGTTTGTTAGCAGAATATTGCAAGGATTTATGCGTATTACCTCAATCACAGATGATGTACAAATCATTCTTATGCATTCATATTGAAGTACCATTGCTAACTAAATTTGTCTAATTGAAATTCTTTAGATTATAGTTTATAAAATGATTTATGTGGAATGATGGATTAAAGTTTGATCAGAGCGTTAAATTAACAAGGGAACGATGAATTAAGATTTTCCATCAAAAAAATAGATTGAAAGCGTATATTTTTCATATTCTACACTTTTTAATAAAATATACTATTTTGTGCAGAATTTCAGACATCATCTCTGTAAAAATTTATTTTACTGAAAAAGTAAGATTTTAGGATTCACACATTATAATGTGATATATATGTTTGAAAAGCTGCTTCTTCAATGAGTCATTTTGAAATGTCAAAAACATAGTTTTCTGTTCAAAATAGTAATAATATAGATATGGAAAAATTGATTTAAGCTTCAAACTTTTCTTGGAATTTTGGGCTATGATCAAATTATAAAATTTTCAAGCCAAAATAACTCTTAGAGTTTTTACAGTTATACTAAAATGTTAAAGAGACAGAATACAAGACTTGTAGTTGTGAATAATAAAAAATTTGACGATATTAGTATAGCTGAAGTACTTGTAATACTTACTAATGCTAAACCAACTATTTGGAATACTTAGTTCATCGAAAATAAGGAAGAGTTAAACCAATTATGTAAAAGGAAAAATATGGATTGCTGAATTAAATATTATTCGAACATTATATTTCTTTTTTTTTGTTAAAGATACTCTACAAATATTTTTTTAATATACTATAAGTGAGTTGTTCATAATAAGAGAACATGTTATGATCATATGGATATAATTCTATAAGACTGATTCACAAAATATTAGGATAAAATCAATATTTTTCGTAGAAAGTATTGGCATTAGGAAAGTAATATTGCAGCAATGCCTATATTTTTATCAATGAAGAAAAAAAAACAATATTTCAATGGAAGAAAATCACTGATATACAAACAAAAAACAAATCATGTGTGTTCTTCCTCGGTTTTTCGTTTTTGTTTAACAATATTTGACATAAATTGATAATAATTCCATTTAATATCATATTCCATATCATACCAAAAATTACATGCTATTGTTATAGGTGAATCTTGTTCAACACGATGAAACCATAATGATGGTAAATATAAAAGTTCATTTGGTTCGAGAGAAATTTTTAATGGGTTTAAATATTTATTTTGTTTAAGTTGATTTTCATCATGATCAAACCATGGAACTTCACCATCATCACGTACAATAATAAAATTTTCATTCATTTTTAAATTAACACCCTCTTCATCA
>JAJEKB010016495.1:0-18215 GCA_022393335.1 Macrotrachela quadricornifera | reverse complement strand
ACAGCTGAAGATATTTTGGGATGGATTTTTATTATATTCAATGGATTAGAAGGTGTTTGGTCTATACTTTTATATATAATCATTCGATCACAAAGAATAGATGAACCGAGATGCATTACTAATAGAAGACAACGTAGAAAGAAGAATTCTTTAAAATCAATGGAAAGGAAGAAAAAACGAAAAATAAGTGATTTAAATGATGCCTTATTAAGAAGATTACGAGTTACTCATCGAAATGCACAACAAGAGAAGATAGGTTTTAATCATTTTTACAATCAACGAAATGCTGATTTGGAAATAAATACTTCTGAAGTTTAATTGATTTTTATCTATATTAATTTTTTTTTCTTATGGGAGCTTACAATAAAATTTTTAAAAAGAAAGAAAAGTTAGTTTTATCAATTTTTAATAAATAAAATAAATCAGTATATGTGTTTATATTTTTTATTTGTTGATGATATTAAATAATTTTTATTCCTTAGAAAATGATATTAATTTATGATTTTCAAATATCTATTGAGATTCTAATTTGAATAATAAAATTAATCTATGACAAGTAAAACACAAAAATATAGTGATATAAATCTTTTCATTTCATATAGAAATTCATAAGATTTTACACAATTTAATAGTGAATGAAAAACGAAGTAAATCAACATAAAAATTTAATTATGTTCACAATTGATAAAATTCAAATTGTTAATTTTAATGAATTTTTTTTCTTGAGACAAAAGAAAAATATTTCATATATAATATTTTTTTTCTCTTACTTCAGACAACGATATATGTATACAGTATATCACAGTAAAAACGAGTTTAAATACACGAACAATAAAGAAAAATTGGTATTTTCACAGATGTGAATAACATTAAAATTGTTTTCTTTTTTCCTTTCTTTGTTATTAGTCATTTAGAGGATCATTCCATGTTATTCTTGTTTCATAAAACTGAATTATCTCGTCTTCACAGAATTGTTTTGCAATATTTGATGGTATTAATTCCATATTATCTTCAAATATTGTTGGAGATTTATAATGAACAAGATAATGTAATTCATCTCCTTTAGTACGATTAATACCAAGAACAGCTTGAACTTCATAACCTTTTTCAACTCCATAAGTTATTGAATATCGTTTTTTATCTTTCTCAGAATTTGTTGATGATTCAACTGATTTAGTTGGTTCTTCTTTTTCGTTATTATCTTCTTCTTTTTCTTTTTTTTCTTCTTCCTTTTCTTTCTTGTCATTTTCATTATCGTTATCATCGTCATCATCATCATCATCATCATCATCGTCAATAACTTTAACACGTCGTTTTTTTATTCGACTATTGTTATTAGTACTTCGACGTTTTTTTGATTGACTTTTTTCTCTTTCTTTTCTTGTACGTTTTCGTTTACGTTCTTCTTCACGATGAAATTCAGTTAAGCGTTCTGGACAATTTAAACTTGTTTCAGGTATCCATTCATTTGCTGAATCATCATATCCAACCCATTTTATATAATATTCATATCCACCACGACGACGTCGACGTTTAGCAAGAATTTTTTCCTAATAAAAACAAAAATAAATTAAAATAATATTTGAATTTTTCTTTTTAATTCATTTCAATTTAAACTTACAACTTCATATTCACTACTAGCATTACTATCAGTATCATCGTTATCAGATTCAGTTGATTTTGTTTCTTGATCATCATCTTTTTCAGTATTTGATGTAACAGTTTCATTATCATCATCAACTCGCTTACTACTACCCATTATTAAGAAATGATTTAGGTATAGATTCATCTTTATTTCTTCCTAACCAATCATTATTTATTTTATTAGCGACATTTATTTAATTCTATTCGTTAGTTTTCGTCTGCCACGTTCTTATTCATTGAATGAAATTGTTGTATAGAAAACCACAATTGAATGAATGAGTACCTATCAAGAATTTATTACACAGAATGAAGAACGTGATGGTATTCGTTTTACATGGAATGTTTGGCCATCAAGTCGTCTCGAAGCAACACGACTTGTTGTTCCACTTGCTTGTTTATTTACACCATTAAAAGAACGTTATGATCTTCCAATATTAAATTATGAACCAATTTTATGTGCACGTACAACATGTCGAGCAATATTAAATCCATTTTGTAGTGTTGATTATCGATCAAAACTTTGGATATGTAATTTTTGTTTACAACGAAATAATTTTCCACCACATTATGCTGGAATTAATGAACAACTACAACCAGCTGAACTTTCACCGCAATATACAACAATTGAATATACATTAATGGTAGGAAAGAAAAGAAATAATTATTTAATTAAAACATTTTTTTTTAGCGTGCACCAGTTCAACCAGCTGTATTTTTATTTGTTGTTGATACATGTATGGATGAAGATGATATGACAGCATTAAAAGTAAAATAAAAAAAAATTTTATTAAATAAAATCATATTATTATTTTTTTTTCATAGGAATCATTACAAATGGCATTAAGTTTATTACCACCTGATTCTCTTGTTGGTTTAATTACATTTGGTCGTATGATACATGTACATGAACTTAATTGTGAAGGTATGACACGTACTTATGTATTTCGTGGAACTAAAGATTTAACTACAAAACAAGTTCAAGTATATAAAATTTCAAAAATTTGTCTTTTGTTTTATATTTAAAAGAATATTTATTTATAGGACATGCTTGGTTTAATGAAACAACAATTAAATCAAAAAACGGTACCTGGCAATCCAAATGTACCACAACAACAACAACAATATAACAAGTAAACATTTGATACAATAAAAAATGAATATTGTTTTAAATATATTTTTTATTTAGATTTATTCAACCACTGTCGGCATGTGACATGTCATTAACAGATCTTCTTGGTGAACTTCAACGTGATCCTTGGCCAGTACAACAAGGTAAACGTCCATTACGAGCAACTGGTGTTGCACTTTCAGTTGCTGTTAGTTTACTTGAGGTACTTCTTATTTTTATTTTTTTTATTTTAAAATTCAATATTTTTTATTTAGATTCTTTATCCAAATATTAGTTCTCGTATAATGTTATTTATTTCTGGTCCATGTACACAAGGACCAGGTATTATAATTGATGAAGAATTGAAACATACCATTCGTTCTCATCATGATATTGAAAAAGAGAATGCAAAATATATGAAAAAAGCAATTAAAGTATGAAATATATATTTATATAATTAATAACTCGAATATTTATTTTTAGTTTTATGAATCTTCAGCAAATCGTGCAGCTATTAATGGTCATGTTATTGATTTATATTCAGCAGCATTAGATCAAACTGGTTTACATGAAATGAAATATTGTTCAAATTATACAGGGTAAATTAATATTTAAAATTAAAATTAAAAATTAAATTTTGTTTATTTTTTTCAGTGGACATATAGTCATGGGTGATTCATTTAATACATCATTGTTTAAACAAACATTTCAAAAAGTATTTTCTAAAGATAATAAAAATACATATCGAATGAATTTTGGTGCAACCATAGAAATTAAAGTACAATATTGAAGAAAAAATAAAGATATAAAAATTTATTTTTTTTTAGACTAGTCAGGATCTTAAAATATGTGGTACAATTGGTTCATGTGTTTCATTATCACAACGTGCATCAAATGTTTCTGAAACTGAATTAGGTATAGGTGGAACAAATGCATGGAAAATTTGTGGAATTTATCCAAATTCAACACTTTCAATATTTTTTGAAATATCTAATCAAGTATAATTTGATAGATAAAATTTTTCTTTCTTAAATATTAAATATTTTTTTTTTGTATTTTATATAGCAACAATCATCAACTCAAATTCCACAAGCTGGTCAGTGTGGTTTTGTGCAATTTATTACGCAATATCAACATTTATCTGGTTTTAAAAAAATTCGTGTTACAACTGTTGCAAGAAAGTATGAAAAGATTTTTTTTTAAATTAAATCAATTTCCTTTTGTTTGAGATATTGAAAGTCTTATTTACTAGTAATTGATATTAATTTTATTATACATAGGATTGTCAAAAAAGTTTCTATATTTTGCTATATCTATTCAGAAAAATGATGTTTCATCCATCCTTATATATCATATATTTGAGATAGTATTTACGATATTTCAGAGAAAATTTCATCCTTTCGACACACTCTTGAAATATCTTTTCCAAGTAGATATAGGTATTGACATGACCTCTTTTATCATCATACTACCAGATTGATAGGTGGTGGTTATCTAATTTGTCTTGAATATATTAAAATCTGGAAATCTAGTTTTATATGAGTATGTTTGACAAATCTTAACTTCATTTTTTGCATTTTCAAGCAAATAACAACTATATTTTTACATATTAATCAAAATAATTAAGATGAAAACTACTATGCTTGGATCATGATAATGCTTTTTTTGTTCAAGAATAAGTTTCAATAATAATTTTCATTTAACGTTGAAGTGATCAATCTCAGTTTGAGTTTAAAGACTAGGAAAATTTTATCAAAAATCAAGAACATCAATTCAATATCGATTATTTATTTCTAGAGGATTTCTTAAAAGTAAACTAAAAAGAAAAAACGTCTCATGAAATGTCATAGCAACTATTTTGAATATATGATATCAAGAGATAGATATAGCAAAATATAAGAATTCTTTTTGACTACTATTCGTATTATTTTATTACAAAATAATAATGATAAAATGTCTATTTCAGTTGGATAGATGCAGCATCCAATATACCAACAATTGCTGCATCATTTGATCAAGAATGTGCTAGTGTATCAATGGCACGCATAGCTGTTTATCGTGCTGATACGGAAGAAGGTTCTGATGTACTTCGTTGGGTAGATAAAATGCTTATTCGACTGGTATGTTTATATATATATATATTTTTTTTTCTTTTCAAAAAGACTTATTTGTTCGCTTTAATTTAGTGTCAAAAATTTGCAATTTATGAAAAAGATACTCCAGGATCATTTCAATTAACTGATACATTTACACTTTATCCACAATTTATGTATCATTTACGTCGTTCACAATTTCTTCAAGTATTTAATAATAGTCCTGATGAAACAGCATTTTATCGGTAAGAAATAATTATATATATATATATATATATTATCTTAATTAATAAAATTTTGCTTTTTGAATAGGCATTATTTACTTGTTGAAGATCTTATGCAATGTTTAATTATGATTCAACCTATTCTATATGCTTATTCATTTAATGGTCCACCAGAAGTAATAACAAAAAAAACCAACAGATTTTAAAATTATACAAAAATAAAAAATTCTTTTTTTTTAGCCTGTACTTCTTGATAGTAGTAGTATATTACCTGATCGAATACTTTTAATGGATACATTTTATCATATATTAATTTATCATGGTGAAACTATCGCACAATGGGTTAAAGCTGGTTATCAAGATTTACCAGAATATGAAAATTTTAAACAGCTTTTACAAGCACCTGTTGATGATGCAACAGAAATTCTTCAAAATCGTTTTCCTATGCCACGTTATATTGTTACTGAAGCTGGTGGATCACAAGTATACATATATATATATATTCTCTTTGTTGATATATAATCAATTTACTTTAAAATTATTTTAGGCTCGATTTCTATTATATAAAGTAAATCCATCACAAACACATACTAATGTTGGATGGGGACAAGTAAGAAATTTTGTTTTTTTTTTATTTTTCTTGAATATTAAATAAAAATTTTCGATTTTTTAGACGATTGGTGCACCAATTCTAACTGATGATGTTAATTTACAAACATTTATGGAACATTTAAAGAAGCTTGCTGTGTCTTCATCTACATAAAATATTCTCAATCTACTGCATTTATATTTATATATTTATACCTGTGTGTACACCTTTATTAATCTCGTGTGTTTTTTTACTTTTTTAATCATCTGAATGAATCTCATGTTAAGTTATTTAATAAAATATCCTTGTTTGTTTTTGTTTGCTGTTCTGCGAGTAAAATAAAATTGATAATGATAATATATGTGTTGATAACTAATAATTAATGATAAGAACTTTTCATCAAGAAGTATTTATCAGTTAATAGATGAGGTTGTAAATGTATTTACTCAATGAATTGGTAGATTTCAGTTTATTAATTGAGATATATGAGATAATTGTGTAACTTTATATTACCTTTATATATTTGATATTATTACAAATATGTTTTAAATATCAATCAATTGTTTTGTTGAAATAAGATCTTATATAGTTTTATTCATTGTAAAAATCATATCAAGGTTATATTAAAGATTTCAGGTGATAAAATAAAAAATAATACAGAAATAAGATAAAACAAAAATAATTGTCAATATTTTTATATCGAGTTATTAATGAGTATTGTCGGAAGTAAGGAAATAGAAAATTTTTCTAGTCTATTTTTATAGAATAATAAACAGAACAAATGAATGTTAAAATAACAATAAGAAAAAAGAAAATAGTTTAAACATCTAAGCTTAATCCTACTTATTATTCCCGTTTCTTGGCATCATACTTATCGTAGAATCAAGTTAGATATACTATACTATGCATGAATTATTTGTCCTAAATGCCCTTTTTTTATATGAACGTAATAGTATTCATTTAAATAATATATAAACTATATAGCCTCGTGAATATTTTTTAAATGGTTTCAACATACCATCGTAAGATATATCGGAAAAAATCATGTATTACAAATAAACAACATCAATATGAAAGAATACAATGTTACTCCTCATTCTCAATAGTAATGATCAAGTACATTGACAACAGAAATATATGATGATATAAAAGAGCAAAACTAATAAGGTTAAATACCTTATTATAACGTTATAACTATTGTGAAATTGGAATGGTCTTATACTATACATTTTGTTGTCTTTGAAATTAATTCATAAAAATTTGATAGGAATCTTATGCATTAATAACAGACTAGTGATAAGAAAAGTAAAGTGGTTCCCAAAAGATAAACATGAATGTAATGATAAACAAAAAATTACAAGATGGTTCCACACGGATTTTATGATAAGAACGACAAGTTAATCTAAAGAATGATAATTAAAAAAAAACAGCACACAATTGTCAAGGCTATTCAGAAATTTGACTATACAGGGACAAAAATGACATGATGAAAATAAAGAGTAAAAAATAACGGAAGTGAGTGACGTTGATAATGATCAAGAAGAATGGCACATATATATATCTATATATATATATATAGATATATATATATGCTTGTTCATTCGTTTACATTGATTATAGTGCGTGTTTTTAATCGTGACGTGCATGTTGTATGTTATTCTAACTATGTCAATGCACGCATACAATCCGATTATAAACTTCGACTTAGAATAATTTTTTTCTTTAGTATTACTTGCTTTATTGTGTCTAACTCCTTGAGGCAAATCACAAAGAATATATACCGGACGTTGTGTCTACTACAACAACTTTCTCTTAACTTAGAATAATAAACAAATAATAAGATATAAAAAGATAGATCTGCAAATAAATAGCGATTAGATGTATATAGACATTTTTCCATCTAATCGAGTGACACAATCTGGAAGATAATACCTTGTCATTGGAGTTTTTTTAGTATGTTAGACGTACGAATGTGATGATGATGACAGAACTTCATAATCACATTTCCTACTTTATGAGGCATATGCCGACTGCTCTCTCTCTCTGTTTTTAGCCCGACAGTCAATCAAAAGTCTGCTGTGCAATGTGCGTTCGCATACACAAGAGATAATCGAAAGAGACGCTCACTGTGTGCAATAAAAAAAAAACGAGCAAAAAAGCAAGAAAATGACTCGCTAAGAGGGATGATGAACTTCTTTTTTCCTTTTCTTCTTTTCTTTTTTTTTTGAATATATGTCTATTTTAGTAATAAAATTATGATTCGATTGTCGTTTAACTTTTTATATGATCTAGATATATTGACATAAATGGATTTTTTATATATCGGTTTTTTCCTGTGTGCAAAGAGCAAATATTTCTAAGTATCCATATCATTTTCTGTCGTAATGTTGTAGTTCAAGCGAAAGAAAGTAGACTGGAGAGATAATGCTCTAATCGGAACACAACACTTGAGGAAACGGGCAGTAAGAATCTATCATCTCTTCTCTTCTCTTGCTCGCTCTCGCGAGAGCGAGCACGTCGCACTCTAACAGCATTTTTCCGTTTTCCGAGCTACACTTTTCTCTCCTTCATCTCTCCCTCCTTCTCTCTCTCTTCTTGTCGTATGAAAAATATAGAAAAACTGCCAACAGCCGAAGCACTACTATCAACATACACGCAGACAACCACACACACACACACACACATAAAAAGTTAGAAGAGAAACAGCAACAACAAATAAATTTTAAATTTATGAATATTAATACCGACTCATCAATGTATCACGCATTATCTATATTTTCTTAAACAATGTTCTATTCATATATCATTTTAATAATTTTTTTTACAGGTAAAAATTTATTCTTCATACAATAGTATCTATCATATAAATAAATTAAAAAATAATAATAATAAAAATAAATATAAAGAAAGAAAGTTTATATACTATTTGTGCATGATCGATGAATGTCAATTGTATTCATATTTTCTTTATTTAAATTAGTAAATTGGTCTTTCGGACAAAAATGTAATCGAGAACGAATATATACATGGAATGCTGAACAAAGACTTATTTGTGATTTACTTGATAATTATCAAGTTAAATGGGGTCGACCTGTAAGAAATATGACTGAAGATGTTGTAGTACATTTTGGTTTACAACTTATTCATATAAGTGATCTTGTATGTAAAAAGAAAATAATTGTTAATCTATATAAATATATATTTTAGGATGAAAAAAATCAAGTATTAATTACAAATCAATGGCAAATTTATGTATGTAATAGAATATATATATATATATTTATTACCATTTCTATTTGACATTTTTAGGAATGGGAAGATGAAGCATTAACATGGTAAATATAATAAATAAAATTTTTTAGTATTATTTTTTTTGCTTTCTATATTTTATACTTTAGGGATCCAAAAGATTATGGTAAATAAAATAATAAATTAAAAAGGAAAAAAAATGTTTTTTTTTTCTTCAATTTTATAGATAATCTTATGGATGTACGTTTACCGATTAAACGTATTTGGCAACCAGATGTAACATTATATAATTAGTAAGTTCTCTATTGAGAACAAAAAAAAAACTTTCAGAATCCTCCCAAAAGACAAGTTCGACTAATTAAACATCTGCAGCTAATTTTTCTTTTACAAAAAAGAAATATATCTTGAGGATAAATAATTCTATACATAAAAGAGATTAGTATGATTAATCCAGTCGAGTTCTGTCTATCTATTTTACTAAATTACAAATAGATAACCTTGTTCTATTCTCTTCTTTTTCTTTTTTTATTCTTTAATTTTCTAGTGCTGATACAAGACTTGAAGAAAAACGTGATGTATTAGCAGTTGTTTATTATAATGGAACAGTATCTTGGAAACCAATGTCAATTTTTAAATCAACATGTCAAATTGATATTCGGTAAGAAATATTATTTATATTTGTTAATAAATAATTTTTTGTTTTTTGGTATTTATTAGACGTTTTCCATATGATCGTCAAAGTTGTCATATGAAATTCGGTACATGGACATATGATAGTTCAAAAGTTAATTTAAAATTTTATCGTGATATACAAAAATTTGATCTTAAATCCTATGTTGAATCTAATGAATGGTCTATTACTGAAAATTGGGCTTTACGTAATACAGAAAAATATGGTAAAAAAAAATAAAATAGAATAAAATATTTTATTTATTTAGTTATTTTAATTAGATTGTTGTCCAGAAATTTATGTTGATTTAAAATTTTTTATTAATCTTAAACGAAGTGGTGGTTTTTATAATTATATTTTGATATTACCTTGTGTACTTTTATCTTGTTTAACATGTATTCTTTTTTGGTTACCTGTATGTTAAATACAAAAAACAGAAAAAAAGAAATTCATAATCTGTTTTCTTCTTTTTTTTTTATATTAGCCTGAAAGTCCATCAAAATTAGTACTTGGTAAATTACAAAAAATTTTTTTTAATAATTTAATGATAATTTCAATTTATTTTCAAAATAGGAATGAATATTTTTACATCATTTTTTGTCTTATTACTTCTATTATATAAAAATATGCCTTCAAATGCTGAACACATTCCACGTATAGGTAAGAAATAATTTACCGGAAATAAAATATTTTTACGAAGAAAATAATTTCCTTTTAATTTTAATGGATATATATATATATATATAATTTATTTTTTTTTCCAGGCGCATATTATTGTTTAAATATGGGAATGATTGCAACATCAACATTTTTATGTACAATTGTTGTTCATATTTATTTTCGTGGTAACGGACCGATGCCATTTCTATTACGAAGAGTATTTATATATCTTTTTTTATTTGCAAAAAAAGAAAATGAAAATAAATTCATTTTTTTTCTTTTAATAAGATTTTTCTTGAATGGCTTGCAAGTTTATTTTGTATGGTACCACATACAAATACATATCAACAGCATGCTGTTAATGGTTTAGTATCACCAATAAAAGCAACATGTGATGGTGATAAATTTGAAAAATTTGAATTACTTAAAGAACGTTTTAAATCATTTGGTGATAAACGTTTAATAACAACAAGTGATGATTCAAATGATGAAACATTAGATATGATAAGTGATCATCAACAACGAGAAAATCTTTTATCACAACAAATTCAACAACAAATAACAGCATCAATTGCATTTATGACTGTTGAAACTGATTTAAAAGAAATAAGAGATTTTTTACGTACAACAAGAAAACGTATGGAAGATAAAGAAATTAAAGCTAAAACTGTTAATGATTGGAAGCAAGTTGCACTTGTACTTGATCGAACTTTCTTTTTCATATATTTAACTGCTATTATCATTTCTCTTGCTGTCATGTTCCCAAGATAGAATTATTTCTTTTCTCTTTTGTTTTTCTGTCATAGTTCATTCATCGAACTATTTTCTATTATTCCGGTAATGAGATGTGACTATGATGAGAAAGATAAAGATACTCTATGCTTATTGGTTTGCTCAATGTAAAATAAAATAGATGAACAGTAAATGATAAAAAAATAAGGACATACTTTTTTTTTTATAGAGCATGTATTTTATAGAAAAATAATCCTTTCATTATTTCAATGATATATGTTTTATTATTTGCTTGTTCAGACTTTGTTTTTTTTTTTATCGTGCTGTAATTATCTATAAATTGGTATGTTTTTATTGATAAAAATAATATTGATCATTTTATAAAATATATTTGAAACAATGAATAATATTTTGGTTGGATTTGTTTCTTTTTTTTGATAAAATATACTTTAGTTCTTTGTATAGAATGTCATTCAATATTACTTTTTCCAAATTGATATAATGAGTAAATTTGTTTAGAAGCAAATAATCCTTTAAATTATAATTTAGACTTTCAAAACATAATTGTTTTCATTGATAAAACATGAATAGTTATTGTAGTATTACTTTTGTATTCTATGGTTTATGGAACGTACTATATTTTGATCGAAAATAATCATTGATAGTACATAGAAAATTCCAGTAGAATATGTGAAATTTCATATTTATTAATTAGAAGTAGCTCTAACTAGGTATAACCAATCTTTTAGTAATATAATTCTTTATTACATACAAATGAAGTATAAAATAACTATCACAATTACACATTTATAGAAAATAATTTGGTGCTTCATCTCATTGATTTTGAATTATTTTCTCAGTTTACTTAATTGAAAAACAAAAACAGTCGAACAGGTTGCAGTATGAGAACATGGCCTTCATTAAGATAAATTAATTAATCTTCATTTTAATCATTTCTCCATTGAGCTTATTAATATTTTTACAAATTATATAAAATGAAACAATAATTTTTTATAATCAAATGGACCAATTTAATATAATCTCATTCATAATATTAAATAAATTCTATTATATCATTGAAAAGTCTATCATATTCATTCTCAACGTTTATTACAAAAGCCTATATTTTACTATTATATTTACATCTAAATATTCATTCACGTTCAGCGTAATTCTTCAACCAGGGAAATGGCGCAAGATAGACTTGCTTTTTTTTAGAATGCAATTTGAGAATTGGGACCATTTCGAGAAAGAACTTAAATACTGGTACATTAATTATTATCAACCAATGAATATTAACCATTCTTCAATGAAATATAATGAAAAATTTTTTTCATCACCAAAATGTAATATATGTATATCATCATAGTGATCTTCTAAGAAGATATATATATATAAGATGGATGAAGAATCAACTCGATTAGATTGACAATTTTATTTCAAGATAAATCATGATTACGGAAAATAATAAAATTATTTTTATGAAGAATAAAAACTTAGCTTACAATCATCTAATAGATGAGAAAATTTTACAAGCATTAGAAGGATACTGGTTTGTTATCTCCCTGTATTAATAAGTAAAGTAGTATTAGAAAAAATAAAAAAAAAAACTTATGTGAGAAGATAACAAACCAGTATCCAATTGAATACCGAATAGTCTAGATTATAAAACAATGCATTTAAATATACTACTTGAAAAAACAATTCTTTTATTTTTTATAAATTAGTTCATGTTGAACTTTTCATTTCAAATGTATTTTAGAAAATAATAAATATAATTACCTTTAATACAAACAAAAAATAAACAAATAGATAATAATATACATATTATTAAAACAATACAAGATCGATTTTCTCTAAAATAATTATTATCTCTTCCACAAAAAAAATCATAGGAAATTTTATTATCATAAATCATTCAAATCTGGTGATCGATGAGCATAACGTTGATGAATACGTTTTCGAAATGATGCTTCAAATGGATCGATTTTTTTACCAAAATGTTGATTAATAAGAAATTTAGCACGTTCAGAATTGTCACTATCTTCACTTTTTTCATATTCTTCATCAATATCTGATATAACAATACGAGATTTTCTTGATGAAAAATATTGATATACATTATATATTAAAAAAGCAATTGATGCTAATAAAGCAATAACAATAGTAACACGTAAAACTTTGAAAAATAGACTAGATTGTTCTTCTTCATTTTCAGGTACATTCCATGGAATATGTAAACAACTATTTAATGAACGATAATATAATATTTTTGTTTTATTATTTAAAAAATTAACACATATTTCATAATGACCTGGTAATAAATTATGAATATTAATTGTATTATTTTCTTGTTTATTTAAATTTGTCTCTGTATAATTACTTATTGGTTTTTCAAAACGATCTTCAAGATGAATTTTATGTTTATCTGGTAAATCAATTATTCTTAATGTAAATGTATAATATAACAAAAAATTTTCTTCATACATAGTTTTATTTAATTTTATATGTAACCATATACGCATTGATGTTGAATTTAATTTTTCTCGACATAAATAAATATGTTCATATTTAATTGGATTTTTAAATGAACATTTATATGTATATGTTAATGGAAAAAATAGAAAATATATTACAAAAAACATTCAATAAAAATATTCGATTATAATACACGAAAGAAAAAAAATATTTTCTGTTCTTTTACGATTTTTATATAACCATTCATTTGCTTTAGGTAATACTGAATCATACATCTAAAAATAAAGTATTTGTTATTCATTGTTGATAGTATGTAAAAGAATATATTTTCTATCGATCTCGAATATATTTAACATATATATAAAAATGTTAAATAAATAAGAATAAAAAAATAAGCCAGTTTATTGTAGCTCTTGAAAGCGTCGACAAAAATAAGTTACACGATCAGGTATATTTCGATTGATTGATATTAAATTATTACCTCTCCTATGATGTATGAATGTAAAAAAATATATGTTGATTATGAAAGGAAAAAATATATATCTTACGAAAGTCCAATCATTCTTCGTTCAGGATGTTGATTTAATTTTGTTTGAGCACTAAATGCTAGACATGCACTATCAACAGAAGGTATTTTACGATAAGAACGTTTAGCATCCATTACTCGATCAACTTAAAAAAAATTTTTTCGAAATAAATTAATAAAAAAATAAAATACTGTTTTATATTTACATGTTGCGAGATGTAGATTTTCATTAAAGTGAAATTTTACATCAGTATTATGTTTCTAGAATAATATAACTAAACATTTATTTGAATTTTTTTTTTAATTTTTACTTACGTTGATATCTCCAGCAATAGGAATAACTTGAATTTCTCTATCCATATCGGCCATTTCAGTCAATAAAAAACACCACTATTATAAAAAAAAAAAGATCAATTAAATTATTCGAAGAAATAAAATTACATAGGATTTTAGTATTATCTTTTGCAATCTAATTTATTTTTATTCTTACCAATTTCTGAAGATATTCATCTAATAAGAAATTTTTTTCTATTAATCCAACAAAAGTCAAATGTGAATTTCTTTGAATATAAAGTATTAATTCCTCACGGTCTACTTCATCATTTTTCTCGGGTATATTCCATTTTACATGGTCTTCATAATGATCACTATCATTATGTTTTGTATGGTAATCATTTTCGCTATATTTATTACTATTATTATGTTCATTATCACTCATATCAGAATAACTTGTAATAGTTCTTTGTCTTATTCGATGAAAATTTGAAAATAAAGATACAGGAGGTAAACAAATAATATCTTTTTCATCACAATCCGTTTCATAATCATCTTTTCCTATTGGTACAAATACAATTTGATGAATAGAATCATTAAAGTGTGATGAATCTTGATCAGATTTTGAAGGCTTTTCGGATTCATTTTGCATTTTTATGGAAAGAGATCTTTCATATTGAAATATTCTTTTTTGATCATCAGATAATAATTCATTATTTGATTTTGATAAGATTATTGGATTGAATTCATCTCTTTTTGAAGGCTAAATTAAATTAAGCAGATTTTATAAAAATATATATGTACTAAAATAAAAACTAATAATTCATACATATTGAATACGAAGTTTGTCATGAAATGATGAAATACTACTTCTTTCAGTTTTATTTGGAGATGAAATATCTCCTGTTTGATCACTATCGAAACCTGTTGCTTCTCCTGATGATCCAGCTGGATCTTCTTGAATCAATGAATGATAACGTTTTGTATCATTAACAGATAATGGTGTATCCGTATTATTTGATTGAAATTTTAATGGAGATGTTTCATTTTCATTTGATACTATAGAATTGATTATATTTATCGGTTCTGCTCGTGTTTGAGAATTAGAATGACGTAGAGTTTTTGCATTAACAGCATTTAAAATTGGTTGTAAACTTAATGCTCGACGAATATATACTCGAATAAGTGAAACACCATTTTTTAATTTTGTTTCTGGTTTTAATGGAATATATATCTCATTTGCCTAAAAAAAAAATTCTCTTATAAATAATCAAATTTGTTAATGAAGACTCATAATAATTTTAAGTTTAAAAAAATATTTGAATAGCAAATAATTCAAATTTATTTTCAATTGTAAAATTGATCAATCTAAGTTATTCAATATAGCGAAAAAATGACTTACAGGTAAATTTTTTTCTAGACCAAGTATAACTTGTAAATAAAATGTTGTGTCATTATCAAATGTTGAATATAATATTCTATAGATAATATACATATATATATATCCAGTCGAATTGGTATTCCAATGCTTCTTTTCTCTATATCGCTTCGGTTGTATGACAAAAAAATGTGATTTTTTTATGGAGTCATAGTACATATGTAATGTTAATGATTTCTAGTTTGTTTGAATTTTATTCTTTTTTTTAGGAATGAGAATTTTTAAATATCTTCTCCTTGTTGTTATTCTATTAACAGTTCTCATGTAACAAAAATATATCAAAAATCAGATTTTAATCGAATTTAAATGACTAAAAAATTAATTTTAATCATGAACATTGAAAATATCCACTTCTCATGAGATTCGAACTGTAAGCCTTGATTTTCACACAATTTTTGGGATTAAGAAACTATGGGCTTATTACTGAGCTAAGATCAAACACTCGTAATAGCTTGGAGCTCCTATATAAATTGTTTCAAAATTGAGATGATAAAATCACGTTTTTCTGCCACCTGATTGAAGCTATACAAAGAAAAGAAGTACTGAGATGCCAATTTGACTGGGTACGTCCGTATATATATAAAGCATCTAATGCAAAAATAATACAACGAATATCGACCTTTATTTCCTTTCGACAGCAGGATGTTGAAAGGAAGACTTTTTAACGAGAAAATAGAGTTTTCTTTTCTCTTTCCAATTATATATGATTTATTGGCATCTCATATGTATATATAAAATGATGCAACAGAAAAGAAGTATATACTAAAAAATAATCCGCATGTTTTTATATCCTATAAGCTCATTAAAAATACCTTGTTAAATGGCAGATAAGTATAGATACCAGTCATTGTGCAAGATTGTTTCGATAAATCAATAGAAAAATCACAAATTTATGACTCAGATATTTCTTCTTTTATTCTCAATATTTTATTTAGGAACGGCCCAACGGTATAAATCATACATATATAGTGCAAAAATGAAAAAATTTTATTTACTGATAAGAAAATATTTCTTTCAAAAGGTGTTGATCAAAAAGATACCATTGTTTTACAATACATCTCTTTTCTATTATGTTATTTCAATCGTACACATTAAAAAAGGAAAAAAAAGCTCTATCTCTATTTAACATCCTTCTATCGAATGAAAATACAAATCAAAATTTATCTCATTATTTTGCATTATATAAAATATTATTAAAATTTACTTATTTAAACAAACCTGTTTTCATAAGCAAAAAATCCATTTTGAATTTTATATATTGAATGTAAATAAGTTAAAACATGTTTAATATTTAATAAACATTGTTGATTATCCTATAAATATCTAAATAATATAAATAATAAAAACATTTAATTTTTCTTACATTTTTTAATAATGCATAATCAATAGTTGAGAAAAGATTTTTTATTGAACGATTTTCATTAAATACATATTCTACAATCGATGTTAATGTATTATTAAGATATATATGAATTTGATGTACATTTAGACAGATCTATTTTAAAAAAATATATATTTGAATAGATATGAATTTTTACAATGAAATTCTTACGGATTGTATAGAATTAAAAGTGCCATAGAGTGTATTAAATAAATCAAGAATATGTTTTAGATGAATGTTTGCTTCATCACTAGTGAAACGATCTTTTGGTAATACTAAAAACTAAATATATAAATTAAATTAAATATAAATTATAATAAATAAAAATAATAATAAATTTACCACAGCATGTCTACCATAATATTCACATACGACTAATGATTTTTTAAAATTAAATTCTTTTGGTACAGATGAAAATAAATCATATTTTAAACATTGTATTAAACCAATAATTTCTCCACACTCAAGTAATTTCTAAATAAAAAAAAAATAATTTTGTTTTATTTAAATTAAATTTATTTTATAAAAATTTCATGAGCAAAATTAAATATAGCATTTCATTGAGTTTTTTTTATCACACTAATTATTATATAAATACTTGTGCTTTTAATTCATTTTTTTGTGGATAAAAATAAATAATAGACTCAGGGAAAAGATCAACATCATCTGTTGAACCTTTTGCATGATAAAAATCGTATATAAAAAAATATGATATAACTCTATTGGCTTTTGTCGTTGTCATCTATAAATTTAATAAAAATTACATTGAAATCTTATTTAGTTATAGATTAATTGAAAATACACTACGATGAAAAAATATAGAATTACTAGCTTTAATTAAAGTTTTAGCTCATTCTCTCGACTACAATCGAGAACGAGCTAAAACTTTAGTTAAAAGCTAGTGATTCTATACTTTTTCACACTACTGTATATAAATGGATATTTTATTACCAGAGATAAGTATCTGTTAAACACGTACTTTTACAAGATATTTTTTTCATTAAAAATAAAAGAAAAGAAACACATGACAATTTTATATTTTTTTTTTTATGTTAAGATAAGACTAAAGAACCAATTATATTATATTCTTTTTTGAATTGACGATAACATTAATTTTTATTGAGGACCCGTACCCTGATTCACTCTAAAA
>JAJEKB010016486.1:0-19365 GCA_022393335.1 Macrotrachela quadricornifera | reverse complement strand
AGTTTTTGTATGATTAATCGCATGGAATTAAAACTTTGGATTTTTTTTAACTAAATAATGTATTGAATAAATTGTGCTAACTTAGTTATTCTTTCATATTACTTCGACTGTTGCTTGTTTATATGTGATGACGTCTTTTTTTTATTAATCTACTTCTTTTATTGCAAATAATTCACTAAACATTTCATTTCAGTATTACAGAATAAATGTATGTCCAATATTGGACCAGTATAAACGGATATTTATTCTGACTAACTAAATACGCTTAGATTTGAGAAATTGATACCATCAAATAATTAGTAAAGCTGTTATTGGTGTTCATTTCAATTTGGTTTATTAATTCTTTCGAATTAAAAGTAGCGAAAATGACAATTCTCTGAGAAAATTCATCGCAACTGGAGTTTGTAATAAATATAAATGCATAGTTAAAAAGAAACAAGAGTTACTTTCGAGAAGAAAAATAATAATAATACAAAGTTTCTGTTTTGTGGAAGAAACTATACAAAGAAAAACACACTGTTAAAAAAAAAAGAAACAAGTGATTTGTTAAAAAATAACACAATGAATATCTTCAGAAAGTTCGAAGAGGAAAATGTAGGAATAAGAATATAGGAATATAAAATAATGCTTCAATAAAGAGCGAAAAACCGTTCAATAAAAAAAATAAAACTGTACGATAATTCTTATTGAAGACAAATAAATAGGTACATGAATATATTTATGTTTGGTTATATTATTCATTGAATGTTATTGTTATTTTTGAAAACGTGAAGAAATATCATTTTGTTCAGGAGCCATATTAGTAGAAGATAAAGTTGGAACAGTAGCAACAGCGCGTGTTGCTTGTGAAGAAGTAATAATTTCGCTCGTTTGTTTTGACAGTTTACGTTTTTTTGTTGTTGTTCGTAAACTAGCACCATCACCTGATACAAATGATGTACCAACTTGTTCTGTAGATTTAAATAATCGTTTCTTTGGATTTGGTTTCGATGCTTTTTCTTTTAATTCATCCAATCTACCACTTGAAGTAATTTCTTCACCATATTTTCCTTCTATCCTTATACGTTTATTAGTTTTTGGATGTGAAGATGAACTTGTAGTATAATGTTGAAGTAAATCGGAAAATATTGAACGTACAGCAGTTGATGGACTCATTTGATTTGGTTGCAATGGATTAACATTTTGTTTACCATGATTCAGTTGATGAGATGGTGAAATTTGTGACGGATGTAGAATATTCGATGTAGAGATTGGCGATAAGTTGACACATGTTCGATTTTCTTTGTCATCTAATGAATAAATTGATAATTAATCAATAAACGTTGTTTCTTTCGATTATTTTTCCTACCATCTATTTCAAATTCCATCATGGATATATGTCGTTTTGAACGTTGATTCAAATGAAGAGAATTTTGTGCATAAGCTATTGGTAAAGTGCGTGGATCAAATCCAATGCTAGAAGCAAAAGATAACATCGTATTTTTAAATCTTTTACAAGTTCTATATTGTTCTTACATTTTTTGTCCATCATCTACTCCACATAAATCATCCTCATTTGTTGGTACTGTTGGAACGTTTTCAGCTGATTGGCGAATTTGTTTAGTTGATAAACTTGGAAATTAATAGACAGTTTATATAAAATGCAATCATTGACAAGTGATTTATGTATAGATTTGCTTACTTCGTATCGACAAGTAGAACTTTATTCTTTGATTTATCAAATGACAAACCAGAACGATTTATTGAATTTGTATTTTCATTTACATCAGATATAAATGATGAAAATCTATAAAATAAAGATATTGAATAATAATATTGCAAGATACTAGCTTCAAAACTCATACCGAAGTAAATCAGATGAATTAAAGGATGATGAACCTAATGCATTAGCATATTCATTTGTAATTGATAGTTGATCAACACTTCTACAAAATAAAAGGTTAATCATGTATGAGATGATGAATGAGCTACGTTTTTCTACACAAAAATATCTTACACATATTGATTAGATGATGAAGGCATTGTTACAGATGCAGAATCATCTTTCAGCATCATTGTTGATTCATTACTTGAAATAATTTCATTTAATAAACGATTTAATTCGTCGTCATCGATTTTATCGATATCCAATATCATCATTGCTGAATTTTGATCATTTAAACATGAAGTTGATGATGAAACGGATGATACTGTAATGGGAATGGTGTTGTTGTTAACCAAAAAAGATTGTGTTGATGATGTCAAAATATTTGTTGAATTACTAAATAGATAACCATAGTTAAACGATTAAAAATAATTTTATTCACAACTCAAAACTATTATAGTACTCTGTTGTTTGTGGTAATGAGTCAAATTCTTTTGTACTTAACAGTTGTTTTGCCACTTTATCTTTATTGGCACTGGAATCAAACGGCCACACACCTGATCGTGAAAATCCAGCAACTACTTGTTTGGGTGTAAGTGCTGATTGGTACAGTTGATTAAATAATCCAGGTAAATCAATTTTACGAATTGTTTTTCGAGCAGTGCGTAAAAAATATTTAGATACAATTTTTTTCCATGATTTTTTGGCAAGTCTAAAATATAACATATATTTAAATGAATACCAATTAAAAAAATCCAAAAACTTGTTAATTTTATAAAGAAAAAAAAGTATCTAATTACTCAAACGTCACTGCATCTAGTGGTTGAAGGATATGAGTACAATGCGGAGGCAATAATAATAACAAAATTTGGTTTTCTTTTGCCAATTCAATCACTTCAATGCTAATGTGACAAGGATGATTGTCCATAATTAACAGCATTGGTTTCGAAACATTTTTTGTATATTGAATAAACCATTTGAACCATGTGACAAATAAAGAACTTTTTATCCATCCAGATTCAGATACAGCATATGAAGAACCACATGGTCCTCCAAAAGTCCATTGTGGATTTAAATTTTTTGCTGCATATATAATAAATGGAGGTAATATTTCACCTGCTGCATTGCCACACATTAAACTTGTTGTAAAATTTTTTCCACTGCCACCGGATTGTTCGTATGCTTGTTTTGTTTCGTGAGAAACAATAACCATTTCATCTATAAAAAAGATACAAATTTTTGTATAATTCGGCTCTTAAAATTCTATTGTTTTATAAATTATAAACTTACTGACAGTTTCATCACTAAAGCCACTTTCATCACAATTAAAAATAGCGTGTGGTCGAGTTAGCAAATTATTTGTTCGAAGAATTAAATCAAGTTTATCATACCAACCACGACGAATATCTTCGGTGAAACCGTTGCGTCGTGAAGTTTCTATTTTTTTTTCTTTCACCATCTTTAATTCGGTTTTCCATCTTTGTAAAAACTTTTGTAACCATTTACGACCAACTTCGATATCTTTACCTATTTTAGATACCATTATTTTAAAAAAGTTCTAGAAGTTTTGTTGGCTATTTACCAGTTACAAACTGCGCATATTCAGATGATAGTTGCATAACTATTGGCTTTGTTAGACGAACACCAATCGATTCGAATTTTTTTAACAGTTCCACTAGATATTGCTCTTGGTGCTCTGTTAATAATGTTGGATGACCACCACCAATTCTTAAATTTGATTTGGATTTATGATTACGTATTGTACTACTTGGAATTCCATATTTAGTTGTTAATACTGATGATGTAGAACCATTTTTATATTCATCAATAGCTTTGATTAAATCTTCTTTCGAATAATTACTTCGTTCCATATTTTAATAAGTAAATTGAAAGATAATCAACACATGAAGAGATTGATACTTGATAATGTTGCACTAGAAAATAATAAAAAGTTTAAATCGATGTAATTTACATGTGATGTTATTTTGTTGTAACTAAACCTTTGTTCATTGTATATCATCTAACAAGGGATTAATATTATATATTATTGGTGCACTGTTTAACTACATTTCCCTCTAACATTTCTCTTTGTTTTACACTGAAGAAAGTGATTATAATTGTTGAAAAAATCAAACTAATTAATAATTAAAATTAACTTTTGAACGTAGATATACTAATTTTCAAAAGATGTCAATGGGTGCTTTCAACCGCTGGAAGTTAATGTATTATTAATAGACTAAAATATTTCTATATGAGTGCATAAAAAAATTTTCAAGTTTAAACATTAAAAAACTTCATTTACTAAAAAATAATTTTTTTCTATGGATTTTACATGAATTGTTCTTATTAGGAACACTTTTTCGCTGCTTGTTCGTATTAGGCGCAGTGTTCTTAATACGAACAAGCGATTCAATTTTAAAAATTTAATAATTTAATAATTATAAATTGAAAAAATCTCAAACTTTAAATTTTAACTCCTTGATACATGAAGAACATTTTTTGTTAAAAAACAATGTCGAAATTTTTTAGTTTAGATATAAGAAACATTCATTTACTAAAATTTTTTAATTTTATATGAATTTTACATAGAATGTTCTTATTAGGAACGATTTTTGTTGTCTTGTTGTTATTAGGAAAAGTGCTCCTAATAAGAACAAATTCAGTTAATTACAAACTACCGCTAATTATTTAATTAATTTACAAGGTAATTAGCTGATTTTTATGTCATTCGATGCAGCAGACATTTCTACACTCAAATATGTAAAAATATTTTTATAATTATGAGAAATGACTGAATAAATAAAAAAAATACTCAACACTCCGAACAAGCTGTTCTTATTGGGAACTTTGTCTGTACCAATTTCTAGCTTATCTTGCATGTACAATGACCATAAATAAGTCTCAGGACTAAACTTCTGATAGAGTTAGCCTCTTACTTCCAGAACTCTTCTCTTCTGATCGTCAGTTTTATACCGAGTGCTTAAGAGCAACGACATCCAACTGTTCAAAAATTCAAAAAAAAGGGCATCACTAGGTGGGCAAAATGGGTAGTGCATAACTTGTAACAGATAACGCTATATATCAAGAAGTTTTTCCATAAATTCCATGTTTATTTTTTTGAGTTTATAATTTCAGTAGTTTTTAAATTTCATGAATCAAATACTAATCTAAACTTTTTCTTCTAATTTTAAAGTATAGCTCTTGATAGTTAGAGGTGTGCAAGGAGGGGGAAGTAGGATAAGGATAAGATTGTTACAGGGTAGGGCAGGGAAAGGGTAAGAGGGTCGCGGGATATGATGAGGGTACGAGAGTCAGAAGAGTAAAATTGATGAAAATATATGTAAAAGAGTGGCTTTTTAAAATAAAATGTGATGATAAAATTTGCCTAAGAGAATAAACTCGAATCGGATGAAAAGGAAGATGGAGAGGAAATTGATCATTGTACCAATACAAACTTAATCATTAACAAAGAAGAATTTGTGTTAAATGTAAAAAACTAGACTATAACACATCCAGAACTTGGCGCTTTAGGCAGATTATTAATTAGTATATTAAGTAGTTCCGACTAAGCGAAAGAATATTAAATACAATCGAGAGAATTCTCAAAAAATAGCGAGGAAATTTAAGTAATAACAGCGTTAATGATATATTTCTGATTAGAAATTTCCAAAAGCATTAGGTTTTAATGGTTTTTAATAACAAATACAATAAGTTTAAATAGCACAATACTGTTTTAGTATCTGCCATTTTTAGAATTTTTCACCTAGAGTACAATTCAGAGATAGTAGAATACGAACTTCTTAGGTAGGAATGTAAATTCTGCAAGATAGGGGAAGAGTTAGAAAATGTCTTTTTGTCAGGGTGCAGGATATTAAAAAAACATACTCTGCGCACCTCTATTCACAGGGATATCTAGTTCATTATGTTTTTATATCAACTTCAAGTACTCGTGACTACCTCTCTAATGATAAATAATTGACTAACATCTTCTCTTATAATACTAAAAATATAAAAATGAGAATGTCATGATAATATTTTCAAAATCGTCAAAATTGGATGCAGGGTGTATTAAGACATTTGCAAACTTTTTTTGTTCCACATTTATCTCGGCGTAGACAAATGATAGCCTCGAATTTGTCTTTAAAAAAAGCGGTGTGAAAACCTCTACAAAAAATGTTTAAACAAACACATACTGATTTGCTCTGATGCCATAGTTCATACTCACTATGAACAACCTTGATGCTGGTGCCACTACCCATCGTATTGAATATAATGAAAAAATATTTCGAGAACTTTTTTGTTTTACAAGTAAGATCTTTTTGTATAGATTTTGTAAGGATCTCTATGATACATTTTTTAACGTAAACTTCAGGATCGTATGTTTTTCTCAAGCTGAGATATATACAAAATAAATGTCTCCGAAATATTTTTTTGTTATACTCATTATCACTATCATGAAGCTGTTCATTTTGAGTATGAACTATGCCATGAAACCAAGTGAACAAGCGTTTATTCTGACATATCTGTAGAGCTTTTCACGCCTCATTTTTAAGAAAAAAATTCTAGATTTGTATTATTTGTCTACGTCAAGATATGTATGAGATACATTCTATATCATATTGATCAATTTCGAAAATTTTATCATCACATTCTTATGTTTATATTTTTAGTATTATAAAGGAGGATGTTATTCAATTATATATCATTAGAAAGGCAGTCACGAGTACTTGAAGCTGATATAAAAACATAATGAATAGATACTGTCCTAGGCGTTCGTATAAATGAATTTCGTCGCGTCTCAAAACTTATGAAACACCCTATATATTTCGATTTATTATTAAGTTGAAGGAAAATGTTTTCCCTCTCATTTACATACGATCAAAAATGTTGTAAAGTGTTTTCTACAATGCTCTCTAGGTATATAACAATAACAACTAGTAGTTCGAATTTATTTTTTGTAGAAGATCGATTAATAGAAACTCGAAATCGTATTTAAATATCTTCTTTTGAATTCTAAAAGAGAAAGTACATTTGAAAACATTGGAAACTTGAATTATAACAAGATTTTGTATCTGTTTTGCTAAATGAAATAAAATCATTCTTTTTATAAAAATGTGCATTCGAAAGTATGTTATTTCAGAATATTGTCATGTTAGTTGGATATAACTTTATAGTTGCTCGTTGAAACAGATCTTTTCATGGCGTTTTACAGAGAATTATACGAATCATCTTTTTAAAAAAATCAATTATATACATCGTCATTTGATAAAAATATTCGAAAAATACTTCGAGATACATTTATTGTGCCTCATTCGCTATTTTACTTCGAAATTTAAAAATCATCAGTTATATTGGTTTAAAATAAAAGAACTGTCATTTTTCATTGTTGAGAAAAGGAAATGAAGATGCATCTTCAATATATTTTATTGGTTTTCTAATATCGATTTTTGAAATATTTTTCTTCATCTTTGTAAATCTCAAAGAAAAATGTTCTTTTGTAAAACATGATTTAAAAGAGAGGGTTGAAATGTTTACGGGAAGAAATTTGGACCCACTTCCCACCCACAGATCGTGATCAACGTTTTAATTAATTAATTGATCTCTAATTAGCTATCATAGACAGTGACAGCCAAGTTCTTAGAACCATCACAGGGGATGAGATGCGGAGTCGAAAGACGGGCACAGATGGTGTACTACTCCACTCTTCTTAAAATATCTACCGAGTATATCCATATTCGAGTTCTATGCTCTAAAGTAAGAAATAATGTCTAAGTATATTTCGATATATATCTTCGGAAAGCAAAAGTTAGTCACTATAGGTAACCTCCTTTGACACTCTAAAAGAACATTTCAAAAATAGTAATTATACCATTTGATAGCGCAGGAAAGTCTATACCAGCTTCTGTATTTATAATTTACTTTATGATTGAATAATATGAAAATAAATTGAGTATAATGAAAGTACATTCATATTCACATTCTCAAAGATTGAATTGTGTCACTAAGATAGACAATAGTTCTACAGATTTTTTACCATTGTAAACTTAGCTTTTTAACGTAGTGATTATGCATTCTTCAAGAGCTTAAAATTCTCTATCATTCCATACATTTATGTATCACTTTGCATTGATGCATTAAGAAATAATCTGAATACAGTGAAGAAATGTTAACTGATAATGTTAAAAATACACTAGTTTCTTTCTGCTACTTATATTCAAGCCAACACATTTTATATAAGTTAATAGAGACTTTCAAGAGCAAAAATACGCAGATTTTTCAATACTTGTTAATTGAAAATGTCTTTATTGTGTTAAATTATTTCTTAACAAATGAATGTCGTTGGTAGTAATATTCATGGTGTGAAATTTATAAATACAAATTTAAATGGCACCAATTTTTCTTACAGCTCCTGCGACCACGCTCAATTCATAAATCTTCAAATGGATGGTGTTAGTTTTGCGCATGCTTCACTATGAGAGACTACTTGGCATAAATGCAGCTTAACCAATATTGATTTTACAAGCACTGTGCTCGACGAGGCTAAATTTGTCGATTCAACCAATCTTCAAAAGTTACGATTCGTCGATGTAAAAGCACAACAAATCAACTTCACTAGAGCAACGCTGATGCACAGTAATTTTTCGCATTGCCAGTGCAATAAAGCACTTTTCACTCATGCTAAACTGCGGAACGTTTCATTTGCGAACGCTCGATTGAAGCAGGCCAATTTTTCAAATTCTTGGGCAGATTTTCATACGACTTTTCAAGATATAGACGCATCTGAAGGTGATTTCACACAAAACAATGCATTTGGATGCTCTTTTATTCGGTCAAAGCTCATCAATGCTAGTTTCACATGGGCTTTTCTTGATAATGCCAACTTCACTGATGCTGATGTGAGTGGGGTTGACTTTTCTCATGCAACATTGTATGGTGCGAAGATTACACAAAAACAGCTCGATAGTGCTATGTCTCTTTCAGCAACATCTGTCCAAGGCAAGACGTATCGTAATCCAAATCTCCTAGTGGCTAGCGGCGCTGGCTGCAACCATTCGAACATAAGCAATATTAGTAAAGTATGGGAGATCAAACCAAGAGAGGCGACGGTAACGATGGTTCTTAATCAAAGTGATAACATCTGTACTTTCATTGCTTCACGACCATTAATAATGTCTCAAAGAATTGATGTCACACGTTATCGTCGTTTTATTGATAAAGGTAGAGCCCGCGGTTACATCATCACCGATACATGGAACAGTTCTACTATGATTTACATTACAACTTGGACAAAACTTGGGATAATCCAGAATCATTCTTTTTGTAAGTAAAGCTATTTCAAGAAAAAGCATTATAATAAACAATTTCACTTGAAACGACATCAATTATCACTGCTGCATACATCACCAACTAATATCTTTTTTTTTATTTTAGATCCACCACTCAAAGCAGGCTCACGACTATTGCAACCACTGGTAGTATTACCATATGAAACAACACGCTTAAGTGTCTTTATAATTTTCGAAAATGCCACTAGTCAATGCGGGCCAATTGATTTTTCCATGCAAGACGATGACCATCCACCATTCGAACGTGTTTGAACGAATTAACCTCATCTAATGCTTTGTAAGAAGTGCTTCGCCAGACATATATTCAAATCTGCTTATTCTCGCTTTTCATATAAGATCAATAAATCTAAATCAATCAATGTATATGTCATATCGTTTTAGAACAGTGAAATGGTAGCATCTTTTGAAAGAGAGTACTAGTAAATGGCGTACTAGTCACTCACATTAAGTCGAAGAATAGAATGCTAATACATATGCAAAGTTGTAATATATGTACTGCTTCATAGTGCAATAAGTAAACGATCATGAAATAGAAGACTAAGACTGCAAAGATGAAGGAAAACAAGTTAGTGGTGAACATAGTGAAGTACACAGAGAAATTGATCTTGAGGGAAAATGGCCTCACCAAACGATCTAGTGCAACGAACAAATAATATTCGCCAAGTCGCACGGGAAAGTCAGAAGCGGCAAGTTGATAAGCCTCTGAGAAAAATACAAAACAGCACAAAGTGACTAATCTTAATATTGATGATGATGTTGTAGCTTTTTAGCATCTCATCTTCAGTTGCTATAAGAACTCAAGCGATTCTTTCTAAAGTTAGTACGTGTATTATACATGCATCGTGTTCCATTAACAAATGGATGCAATATCTTGACTGTTATACTGGACTTGAAGTATAACAAATACCTATTGAGTATAGAAAATAGCACTTAAATTAGCTATATGACGTTTAATCAATTTTTGAAAGAGCCGAAAATACCAATACTGTATCTACAAGATATGTGAAACGAGGAACTAGAATCATTAGGAAAAATTGCTAGACTTCAGGGTATTAACGGAAGTCATGAAATGGTTAAATATAGGCATAAGAGAGGTTGTAAAACAAATTTATGTATCAGTCTGCATTTATCTATTATCAGTTTAAAAATAACTTCGATACGACATATATATACTACTTTCGTCCTTGGATCATCTCAAGACCAATCGAACCGATCTGAAAATTGATTGTTGAAGTTGACTACACTACATCGGATACTAGAAATACTAATGGTAGAACAACAACTCGAAAAGCAAATCACTACATTCCGTTTTTGTTATTGCCATAAGTTATTATACGCTCAGAAGAAGTCGGTAAAAGTGATCTGACTTTAAGAAAGGCCGATATTCATAGACATTTGAAATTCAATTGGCCGAAAATGTGTAAAAATGATGGCTCGTATAGAAGAACGAATACAGCAATCATTCAAAGTATAGATTCTAGCCGATTTTTATAAATCTTTCGGCCAATTATCGAGATGATCTTGAACAAGCGATCACTGCATGCAAGCTACATGTTGAAGTTTAACGTCAGTGTTGACGGCATATTGGAGGATTTGAAAATCACTGTCTCATTTGCTGTCAAAAACTCCGCCAACTGATGCACCACACCTAAGTTTGGCATGTTCCGCACTTTATCGTAGCGATGTATTTGGAATATGAGCATCATTTGAATGAAAGAATTTCTACAATTTTTTGTTAAAAACATTTTTAATGGATTCATAAATTCACGTTTAATCAATAGGTTTCTCATTGTCACAACTGAAAGTGAAGACGTTGTGAATAAAACATTAACCATTAGAGAATGTGATACTGTTTCTATCCGAAAACCTGTCTCAGTATTTTATTACGAGCCAAAGAAAAAAGCTGAAAGGATAAAATGAGGATGAGGATTGGAGCATGCAAGTAAGGGCGAAGATGTCAGTAGTGTTAAATTTGAAAGTTGAATTCAACTATTAATTTATATTGAGCTATTGTCCGGGACGGCGCGAAGAAGTTAGAGCAAGGGACACTATCAAAACTGCAGAGGTAAAATACTTATTTCTCAGCACGATTTTTGGAAAAATTTTCTCTCTGTATTACCCAGATTTCTTAAAAACCTAAAACTGAAAATCTTTTTCTTTGCTCGGCACCTTGGTTTTTCAGAAGGACTTCGTATATCAGGATCTAGTTTTGAAGTCACAGATTGACAAAATCATACCTCTAAAATAAAATAATTTTTCAAACGCATCAAGGTGATTCATCTGGCTCACATCATGATCCATCACATATATTAGGCACACATGGATAAATATATGCTTAGGAGTATCCACAAGTAGTAGCAATAACATTTTACTACCGTATAGTAAGCTTGATAAAAGTTTCTTCGTACATAAGATCATAGAGAAAAAAATACTTTTTCTTTCAATGCTATTTTAATCATCTTTCAATCAATATCATAGTAATAAACTTGCAATAAGATTTGTTTTGATTACAGTAGATGATAAAAGGATGAATAGATTAAACAATCGTACTTTGCATGCCAATTCTGGTTCAGTTAATAATTGCATTTTGTCTTTCGAAAATGGACAAAATTCTATGAGATTAATGATTACCATTGCGAACAAAACCATGCGCGGGTACATAACGAACTCTTTTCTTATTCTTTCACTTAATGATACATATCGAAAGTAATAATCGAAGGTCGAATCTAAACCTATTGATACGTATTCCAATCATATTCCTTCACTCATTCTTATATTAGCTGTTAGAAGCGCATACACGAAAAGAGTTTACAGATTTAATCCTCCAAAGAACAAATATCGACAAATAGTAATATGATTTATTCATTGACAATTCTTAAACTTATAGACTTTCATACAATATAAGAAGTACTATTTTTCAATCTCTTCTATTTTCTATTCATTTAATTATCGATGTGTTTTTATTGATTATCTTAAAAACAAATATAACTTTGGCAATTAAAAATAAGAGTCTCATCAGAATTAATAGTATGAAAAAATTTATTGAAGTATCTAATTATTTAAACACGTCTGTTAAAAATAATGTATATGATAAAAAAAAGTAATCATTATTCTGGTGGAGGTGAACATGAGCATCCAAACCACGACCATCGACAGGAACAACAAGGACATTTGCATTTTGAAGTGCAGCAATATTTGCAAGAAGATGTTTTCCATATGCATGATAAACAACAACATACACAATTACATAAATAGTTACACCATGAACAAGAACAGCAACATGGATTAATAGGAACTGGTGACGGCGTTGGGATAGGAATCGGTGATGGTGTTACAGGATGATCACATTTACATGTATAATATTTTTGAGAACAGTTATTGCAAAGATAACCATAACGAGAACCACGAGGTGGATCAGAAGAAATTCCATCACATCTTGGACAAAGTGAAGAATAAACACCACCACATGATTGTCCACCACAATCAGTACAAATATAAAAATCACGACGAGGATCAAAAGGAATTTTTGTAATAGGCTTCTTAAACCATTCTGGTGGTTCTGGAGTGGTTGCAACTTTAGACATAGTATTCAATCTGAATAAAAATCAACATTCACAAATAAGTTCTAATCAATTAGAAATTTCTATGAAAAGTTCTAAAATACTTTAGCTTTTATTAAAAAATAGTATAATGTAATCGATGTTCTATAAAAACTTTTCTCGTTTTTTTTTCTATCATCTCTGTAATGAAAACATTCTTTCTTATCAAAACAGAGTCTCGTGTTCTAATTCTTCCGAAAAAAAAAACATCTTTTATATTTTCTTTATAAATCGAGTTGTATATACGATAGAGAAGTCATTTTTTTTTATCTTTCCGGAATAGAACAAATATTTCTCTATCAATTGGTATAGAATTCATTAAAAAAATAATTAATCAATCGATCAAAAGAAGAAGTTAAATTTAATCTCTTCTCTTAATCGATTAATTAATTCGTTTTTAAAATAAAAAGGTAAGCAATATTTCATTCTTCTAATAGAACAAATTTTCTTATTTAATCTTACTGTTTACTTTTTGCGAGAAATGTTAATTACATCTGTTATACCTTTTTCGATGTCATTCTAAAAGAGTAACAATTAAAAAATGCTTTCCTTATTTATTATTTTAAACATATAAAACGGTTCAACCTTGAAATACAATTGTTTGACAATTATGAAAAAAAGTAACATATAAAAGTAGTGCAAATGAAAACAATGTTTAGGAGACCTTCATAGACATCAATTATTTTCTATGAATGTTGATCGATGTTTTTTTTTCAGAGAATTTTCTTTTCTCTCAGGATAAATATTCAAAATTGTATCGTGTACATCCACATTTACTTACAAAATACTGTATCTAAAAATCAGAATTATAAAGTAAAAAATATTTGAATACGTTTTGTACTTATTTTTTATACTGAATGAATATTTATGATTGTATTATTGGCAATCATAAGGTAGAAAATTCTATTTTAATTCAAGGACAAATAATAAATGTTCATAATCAATTATTATGTTACGAATATTTTTTTGTTATGTTTGTCGATGATTTGAAGACGAGAAAAAAGAGCATTTTGTTGTAGAAGAATGTAACAGTTTGGCCACTTCTATTTTTTTTCTCTTTCTCAATTTATGGTTACTTACTGTATGTGTTTAATGAGATGTCCTTGGGTATGTTAAACGCATAAACGTGAGTGTTTTATGTAAAAAATTGTTATTTTAGCTAATTTATTATCTATATTTACCATATATTTTCGAATATCTTGTTTATTTTTTTTGAATTATGTAGTGTGAAACTTATAGGTAACTATATTCAACTAGTGGTTTTATCATTGATTGAAAATTTTCGAAAAAGTTGCTCTTCCATTTGTTCTAGTCAAGAAATATCTAAGAAAATGTAGTATATATAATCAAATAGCAGCGACTTCTTTTTCAATCTGTCACATTTAGTATGCTACTATTCAGAATTAATAAAGTTTTTTTTTCAAAAAGTTTCGACCAGAATTCAAAGCAACTAATTATTATTTGAATTTTTTCATATAATGATATGATTAGCCTACAATTGATAGGCTTAATATATTCTTATTTGAAATACTTAGTTCAATGTTGCCATCGGTATCCCTTTAGATTTTTTTTTCCTAGATTACTTTTGAATCACTTTTTAACAGAAATCTAAAAAATGATCGGTGGATAAGAAGGTAACACAGATAGAATGAGCTAATCGAGGAGATTCCTTATCCAGTGTGTAAGGTTTTTGACAAAACTCAAAATTAAATGATCACTTATCAAAAGAAAGCCGCAAATAAATGGAAATATTTTTTGCTTTGCGATGCTTGAAAACTACGCAGACGCACTTCATCTATAAGTGAGTAACTTTTTTATTTAACACACCGATTCCACTTCTGCTTGCGTAGCTTTAATTGTAACAATTTTTACCGTAGCCATCCACTTTTGGTAGTAAAAGTGCATAACACATTTTTATGAAGTATATATAGGAAAGCATTTATTTTCAAATAAGTGGTAGAATGAAGCGGAATCATCAAGATGTTATCCAAAGCATTATAATTCAGGGAAAATTAATATTTGCGTCGCTGTAATTTTCAAACAAGTTTTTATAAGCATAGCTATCTTTGACGATGAAACTTTAAGGAAAAAGTTTTTTTCATGCACAAAAGTGTCGTTTCCGGAACAGTTTTACTAACTTATCCAGAATTCCACCTATATTTGCACGAAAATTAATTTGAAGTAACAAAATTTTTGCACATCATTCGACCAATAAAACATACTTCTCGATCTTTAATGCAAGAATCTTCCATCCTCTCGTACCAACTTGATATAACAAGATTTACGACATTTAATCACTATAATGAGTGTCCTTTTGCTAATCTGTAAGATTTATCATCGCAGTTGCATAATGTTAGTACTTTAATAAAAGCGTGACAACATAAATGATTTTATTAAAAACATTTCACTATGAAAGCATGCATTTGAATATTGGTAGCTATTGGACTTCTATGAAAATTAACTAAAATTACTGTATATGAATGATCTAGAAATTTCAAGAAAAATCTTGCATTTAAACCGACAGTAGCTTGCAAAATTTGACTCATTACACATAGTATGAATCTCTAATAGAAGGATGAGAAAGTATTGGTCAATATTAACAGCTCGGGTTTTCAATACGATTGAAGTTTTGCCAGTAGGAAACTTTCCGAATCAAATCTCTTGGCCATTGATCCCATAAAAATCTTGAAAATGAGCAAAATAAGCAAGTTTTAGTTCCCCAAAAAATTTAAAAAGCCGATGAAGATCGGCTGGTCCAGTACCAATCTGGTTCCAAGTCTGATCTATATCTGTTAAAGTAGATCCACTTTACCTGTACTGCCGTTTTCAAACTTTTTACTTCTTATCTGTCATTAACTTCATACAGAGGTGCCGTTGCATAATATTCAAATCTACCTATCGGTTTTATCTATGATTTTGATGGTTGAACAGAAAGAAAGAGTACACTCTAGAAAATTTTCGGCGCCTGGTAAACCCAAGAAATAGTTTCGGAGTTTCGAAAACCAAGCATGATTTCAGAATTGATCCCAGAAACTCTTAAAAGCTTTTTCAGAGATGGAAAATAGATATCAGACTTTCGGAAACTAGTCGCTTTTTTTGAAAACTCTTTAAGATTTCCGAGTTTGCTGCTATCGGAAATGATTCAACGGTTTCCGAACTTCGAAAACATCTTTTACTTCTCCAGAAAACTCTTTTAAAGGTTTCCAGGATTGACTCAGAAACCTATTTTTTGGGTTTACTATACGACGGAAAGTTTTTGTTATAACTCATCTTTTATCTATAATGCCATATCGTATGTTTTAGAAACAATAGTGCTGCTAGTAGAGTATGATGTCCATATTGTTTCAACAAGATTTTTCTAATCAACAATTATTTTCTTTTTTTTCTGCATGAAAATATTTTTCGATCCTTTTCTAATGTATAAGTGTGAGAGAAGCAAAATAAGCACGTTTGTCAAAAAAGGATTTTTCTTTGATATCATCAAAAACTTTCACTTTTTTTAAGTACATAAAAGAAGGTTCTCTTATGACTTGTGGATAATAAGAAAGAATAAAAGATTCTGAGTCTTTTTATGAATCGATGACTTTACACAACACCATGTTAATCAATACACAAGGTTGTTTTTTAAGAATATGCAAATATCTCGATACATTTTTGAAAATTTAATTGAGAATTTCTATCTTGCTCTATTCATTTATAGATTATTCTTTATTTATTGATTTCATTATGGGTTCAGATCAAAGTCATATGAATAAAGCTATCCAAACAACTCCAAAGCCACACGTTGGAACGATACAAACAACTTCATCAGTGTTTCCAAAACATGATCAAATACAAATCCACGAAAATCAAGAATACTTAGAATGGCCATTACCACCAAGAGATAGAAGACCAGAATTCGAGCTGACAAAACAACCTCCAAATCGATATTCATTAGATAATCCTCCCAGAGTAAGCAGACATATCAAATAAATTCTTTCATCATTTCCATTTATTCAATGCATGGAAAAATAAACATGCTGATTTTTATTTCAGTGAAGAATATCTTTTCGGTCGGATTTTTTTATCAAAAATATATTTAAAAAATTTTAGTTAACTGAAATAAGTATGAGTTGGTTAAATGACAAGATGAATAATGTTGAGAGAATTTTAACTAAGTTAGAAATATAATACGACTAACTGAGATTAGATATTGATACCATTAGAAGTCAAGAATTTTCACAGATAAAAGAAAAGTTAGGAAATTTTCGTATTAGTGTCCTATAATTTCTTCTATAACTCTTTTTCGAGAATAAACTACGATATGATTAGTACAATGGTATCTGCTTCCTTGATATACTTTTATTTGAATTCTTTTTGGCATCAAGACAATATTTGCTATTCAACTTTTCAAATATTCACTTTCGATATCTTTTTATCTTTGAGAGACATTGCGACTAAAACCGTGAATGTTTTTATTCTGATTTGATAAATATGTACAACAGCAAACAGAGTAATGTGAATATTTTCGTTTGATAGAATTACTTTAACTTTCTCGCGATTATATCGCACAAAATCCACGAATTTTCCATGATCTCTATATAATTTATTTTTCTACAAATTCTTATCATATTCTATTTTCCACACAATTTCAATCATGTTTAACATTCGAGTTCAATGAAAACCATCTATTATATCAGTGATAATCAGATGTGACTGATTGTTATTATTCAAATAGTTATTCAGTCTTTCCTTGATTAAATCTAGAGAATATTTTGAACTGTTTATTAGTGACAGTTTTCTCATATCGTTTCCAATAAACTCTGTAATACACAACATAATAATGATTATGATCGATTTTTATTGTTTTTCATCTGTAGGTTCCAACAGCTGCACCGGCAGAACCACGAAGGGCATTAAACTCACCTGTTTTTAAGGCGAGAGAAACAGATAATAGAAAGCCAAAGCCAATATCTGATTCAAAAAGTACTTACTCAGCACATGTTCAATCACAACTTACCGTTAGTTCTCATGCATGTTTTAATTTGGCTACAACAGATAATATAACTGTATCAATGAAAACAATACAGCAATCATATAAAGATCTTGATGATAAACTCAAACGACGATTAGATATCATATCAAAAGATGCCGATGAAAAGCTTCAAAAGATCATCGATGATACTGATGCAGAGGAGAAACGTCTTCTAGAATATGACAAAATTCAACAGGCTAAACAGGATGAATTATATCAAATATGGCTACAAAAGTATATTGTTGAACTTAACAGATGGAGATCAGAAGAATTATCAGATTTACAAGTAGAATTGATGCAATATCAGACAAAGATTATCGAAAATTCCCAAAACAAAATTAAGAAACTTGGTGAAGATGCAAATAATCTCAAATTCAATGTTCTTATGGAAGAACACCAAAGAATGACAGAAAAAACAAATAAAATCACTGATGGACTTCATGATATTTCAGCTCAAGACAATCTTCAACATCTTGGTAGTGAATCAAAGACAGAGATTAATTTAAGAGTTCACGCAAATGTAGGAACGATGCCTTCTGGTAAAGGTTGCATAAACGATCCATAATAGATTAATTATCATAAAAATTTTCATTTTTTCTTGAACATATGTCAACTATTCCGTATATTGAATAAAATATATTATCAATAATATAACAAATTTTACTTAATGTAGATAATATTGATATTGTTCTTTTCTTAAATTTAATCTACATTTATTATACTAGATCTAACGACAAAACAGAGATATTCATAACATTCTTTTTCTGTTAGATTGAAAAAACTGCGTAAATTTAATAGACCACTAGCAATATCTGTAATCTAATACAGTGGCACTAGTGAAATTGGAAACATTCTTTTTTAAACTATCGCGGTGAACATCTCGGCAACAAAATTGCAATCTTTTCTTTCTAGAAAAGACTGATCAAACTATGCTGATAAAAACGTGATTTAACCAATAGGATAAATTCATATTCTATTTTAAGTAAATACAGTTCGGTTGCGTAGTATTGCTTTTAATTTAAAAAAAAACAATCTTCGTTCTATTGAATATTTAACAGATCACTTTCACTTTACATATACTCTTATAACTGACTGAATCAATAAGAATTATGTTAGTCACATCTTACAAGGAAACCGTCCCAACTGATCTGTTGCTTTTGAGTCGAAACGGCGTGCATCATGTAGATCCTAATGAGTTATGAATACATTGAAAAAAGTTTGGGCCCATAGTTTATTACTGCGGAGATATTGCATTTTGAAGGGTATTTTTTACCTCAGTCTCGTGGTCCTCCTTAGGAACATCAAAAAAACTAGCTTTCGAATTTCAGGTTGAAACTTTGTGCAGAAATCACTCTTGAAGAGAATAGTGCGTTGTGAAAGTTTCAGTCATTTCAATAGGAACAACGGTAAGATGTGAAACTTTCACAATAAACTATTCGTTCAAAAACCTCTATCTATACAAAGTTTCGATTTGAAATTCGAAAGTCAGTTTTTCGGGTATCTGTAAACTACGCGAACACCTACGAACACCTCCAAAAGAAA
>JAJEKB010016483.1:0-21028 GCA_022393335.1 Macrotrachela quadricornifera | reverse complement strand
CACCTTACTTTTCTACATCAAAAAAGGTATTAAATTTCTGAAAATCTTGGAAGTTCGACATTAAAAGCTCTTCATAACCTTTATCATTTAGTACCACTAAACGCAGATTTTTACGGGCTTCAATTTGATATAAAATACTTATTAAAATCATTTGACCTTAAGGTCGAACCAGGGGGGCACAAAGGTTTTGCAACACCCTGTATTTAGTCATTGTGAGAGATGGCGTCACGGAATTATCCGCATCAGTTCCTTGAATGCTAAGGAAAGTCGGGAGAGTGATTGGAGGTGAGAAAAGGAGGCGTGTGTGAAACTTCATCCAAGCCGTAAAAGGCCGTGATCTTACTCACTTTCTAATTAAATAACGCAGTTCAATGCAAATTTGAGAGTGAGAATGTCAGCTTGAATCCGGTGAGACGAGTCCTGTTGAAGATGCCTGATGCACAGCGGGAAAAGCTCTGTGAAAGATACCCCACGAACGGCGGGAAAAGCTGGGTGAAAGATACTCCATACACGACGGGAAAAGCTCTGTGAGAGATACCCCATACACGGCGGGAAAAGCTCTGCGAAAGATACCCCACGCACGAAGGGGAAGAACTGTAGCAGCGGTTCCGGGTATGGTGAAAAAAGGCCTGTGGAAGAGATATCACGCACAGCGAGAAGCGTCCAATGACGAACATCTAACGCATAGTAGACTCAATCCTGTTAAAGACTCTTGACGTATGCCGGTTAAAGTCCTGTTTAAGAGGTGTGATGTGTGATGCGAAAAAGTTGTGTTACAGATACCTCACTCACAGCGGGGAACAATCCTGTAGAAGACGTATTATGTACAGCAGAAAAAGTCAGGTGGAAGATGTAAAAATTTAACCATATTCTCTTTTCATCGGGTACCTCTGCTAGTACTTACTAATTTTAAATCAGTCGTTATAATTTACACTTCGCATCTCTACAAAAACAACACTACATAAAGAGAAAATCTCCTTCATTTTACTCAAAGATGATCTATCTATAGTGTAAAAGCAAAAATTCTAAATGGGGTACAAACGGTCGAAATGAGGTACTGTACCTCAAAATGGGGTACAGTTGGCAACTCTGGACGTAACGATAGAAATTCATTCACATACAATATTTTTTTAAATTTCTATGAAAATTGATCTTCAAAAAATTACACGATAAAATATATAAGAAGAAAGTAAATTTGGACGAGGTTTAAAAGGACACAATGGAATGAGACAAAAAGTATTTAGGACGAATCGTATCGGACGAACTATTACATACCGAAGTGAGGGGTCACCGAGCAGACAAAATGAATATTATTAATAATGAGAATGAAAGTAAGAGAGACAATAGTTTTGAGCGGACGCACCTACCCGCTTCATAGAACACTGTTGGAAATTATATAAAGCTTCAAGAAATATACTATGTTGTGGGCGAGATGCAGCTATTTTTTATTTCGATTTCAATGAAACAATCGGTATGAAAAAAGACCATTACAGAACAAGAAATCTCTGTATTTTTTCTATCACTGTTTTAAAATATGATATTGAAGAATGTTCTATATATATATCTTTCGAAGATTTTAAACTAGTTCTATCAAGAAGAAGTTTCTCTCTAATGTATATTTTCTTTATATTTGAGAAATCATTGATGTAGACATCATTAAAATATTTAGGCCATACCAAAAGTAATGGTGCCCCGATCTTAATTTCGTATAGACCGCTTAGGAAAAATTTCTTTTTCAATGAAGTGATAGAGCATCATTTGCTCTGTCTTTCTATGCCATTTGATCACGATTCAAATGATCTTATAACAATAAAATTTCGATAAGAATTGTTTTTGTTGCAAACTGGTTGGTACCATTTGTATCATAATGGGTGTGGCACAAAAACATGCGGCATTTTTGCGTTTCATTTTATTACCATTAAATAAGTTGTGTTAAAAAAAACCAAATATACCACAAGTTGCAGCGTGAAAAGTTCTATAATTTATAAAGGATTGCTTATTTTATAGTTGCATTTTTTATTTTCAAAATGGACAAGAGTCTAACCGATCAAATTTTGACATTGCAAAAACGACATTGTTTTTTTGATAAAACATAAATTTTAATTTTTTTCTATTGCACTTTTTTATAATGGTTCTTTGTAAATTGTAGAGCTTTTCACACTGCATCATGTGGTATATTGTGCTTTTTAATAGAACCTACTAAGTAATAATAAAATGAGATGCAAAAATGTTCCACTTATTATGACCTGATGATACCAATGAATTTGCATCAAAAACAATTCTTATCCATATTTTATTCTTATAAGATCATTTGAATAGTGATCAAACAGCACAGAAAGACAGAGTAAAAAACACGCTATCTATTCATAAAAAAAAACAAATTTTTCTTCAGCGTTCTGTACGAAATTAATATCGGGGCGGCACTAATTTTGGTATAACCTAAGTAGCAATGAATTTTACCGGAAAAATAATATAATTTTAGTGCGGTTCAATGCGCCTTTTCGTGAAGATTCTAAGTATGGCCTTGGATTGTAGTTTGCACCTTGACTTAGCGAAGAAAACAAGGAAAAATCATTTGTTAACACAGTTTTACAAAAAAATCGTATACAAAAAGTACTGTTTTCTAGCACCAAAAGCATCTTAAACATATCTCTATCAAAACAAACGATAATTGGCAATATTTTTATATCAAAATGTTGGGAATCAAAAGCTCTACAAACTATGTAATATTAATATGGATGAGTAAATAATTTTTAATTCAAAAGGTACCTCTTATGGATGCTCTCCTATCCTAGAAATGCAAAAAAATCACTATTTGTTGAATTATTTTGTTGATTCAAAAAAGCAAGAGCTCCCACCTAACACGTCTTATGGAGCAATTCATTTTCTACGAAATCCTATATATCGCTCTGTCTGGTAATAAAGTTTTTGTGTAACTTTTTCATTATAAGAACATGCACTAAAATATAGCTAGTGAATAGAATGTATGAAAACACAGTATAACTAAAAGTTTAGAAAAATTTCAATGTACATAGGGCAATCAAAAAGTTCTGTCGCTTTCAAATATTTATTCATAGGAAAAACGTTTTGCTATTCTATTTACAGTAAATATTTGAAGCAGTCCCCGTGATGTTCGATACAAAGTTTCATCCTCTCGATCCACTTCTGAAAGGTCTTTTGGCATTCGTGAATAGGTATTGATTTAGCTGAACTTGTATTATCTAAATATCAATTAAGATCATATTTCAGACAATCGAACAACCAAAAGTGTGAAGGACCAAGACCAGAAGAGTATGTTGAATGAGCCATAACTTTGGATTTTCTTCTTGATTATAATTAAGATAAAGGTTAATATCTTGTATATGCATTCTTGCATTGTTAAGATACCATGTTTTTTTTATGATAATTTTTTCTTATCTAAATTTTTGACTAGTCTTTTTAAACATTCATCACGATAATATATGTAATAGACGTGTCTGAGTGGTAGCAATATAACCAATACTAATATGTGGATCATTGTTCACTAGATCTTTCACAGCATCAATATTTTCTTGAATAATGGTCGTTATTGGACGATACTTCGAGGGTTATCTTCCAAGGACTCTCGCTCGTTTGAAAATCGTTCAATCCATTGAAGAACTGTATGATATGAACCAACACCCCTTTCATAAGCAGTAGTTAATGCATCATGAATTTATGTAGCAGTTAAACCTAATAACAAACGAGTTTTATATATGAGGGTAAACACAGTTTATCCATCTAAAAACAGAGGTGTTCAAAATTCGTCAAAAATTGGCCACAATAGACATTTTAATACATAACAGATGTCGCTACTAGAATAGGCCAACATGAGAAATAAAACTCAATGTGGATGAAGCTTTAGACAGCTGTTTTCAAAAGTTTTTGACTGCCCTTAGTAGTATAGTCAAAATGTAGATTAACTCATCAGCTTTTAGAATATATAAGATAGCTGTACTTTATGCGTTTAGTTGGAAAGTTCTTCTAAAAACCTGATCTTCCAAAAAATCAAGTTTTAGCTATCTATCATTTGAAGACCTTTAATGTGATGATCTATATGTATGTACTTATTAAAGAAATTTCACAAACTGATATGCGGCATCTTAATACTCCAATATGATCTACAAATGCTGAAAGTGTCACGCGATTTAGAAAAACTCGATGTAAACGTGGCTGAGATCCCATGGATTACCCCAACCGTTAGCAAAACTTGTATCTGCGTCTTTATACATCTGTACTCGTACCCGAAAAAGACCATACTTGCCCGCCTCTGCATAGTATAGTATGATACGTTCAACTTGAGTAAGCTGATCGATATGTAAACTGGAGGTCTAGACGATTGATAGTCTATATGTTAATTTCTCTAATATTTCATTTAGAAAATCCTACTAAGAACGAGAGGCTGCAGAATACCTACCAAGCAGAATTCAGAATTTTGTAGACTTGTCTATATTAGGCAATGAATTGGCTGTAAGCGAACTTCATTCCTTCCAAGCGCTTCTTCCAAATGCAAAAGTCTGCTTAGAGCTCAAAAACTAAAGCAGAATTTTGACAAAATTCTATTTCCATCACAAGAAAACAAAATTCTTTCTTAAAAAGAAAACAACACAATTTTATTCAGAATAAAGAAAAGATGTGTAAGAAGTTCATGTCATCGTTCAAATAGAACATCCACGCTACTCCACGATAGTAACTGTTGATTCAAAACAAAAACAAATGCAAACAAACGAATACAATTTAATCATTTAATAATCAGTAGAATTTTGTTCAGAATTCTAATACACACACGTACTATATGATATCATTTGATTTCATGCATATAATAATACACAACACAGAATTCTGTAGATAATTTTGAAACTACAGCAGAATTTTGTTCAGAATTCTATCCTACCAAATATACCACTTCCTTCCACACAAAATATAGGACTGGAGGTGTCCACAGGACAGGGCAAGACAGGGCGCCCTGCAAGACAAGGAAAAACTTTTATTGCAAACCAGTTTAAGATCTCCTCTCTCAGAAACGAACGTTGTTATTTTCTCTTCCAATTTCAAACTTCAAAGAATGTTAGTCTTAGCTAGAATAGATTATATTTAAAATATCTTCCCCAAATCTCAAAGAAATGCATGAGTTCTAGTCAATTCAATACCCTTTATGCGGACAAGGATTTCACAATGGGGTTACTAACTAACCATGTTGGGGTGGTTTTTAAATTGTAGAGCACCCTTAGGGCTAAGACGCAACAAGCTACAATTTTTGAATTTTCCTTTATTTGATTTTTAAAAAAAGTTTTTCCAAAAATTAACAAATTCGAAGCACTCATAAATATAGAATATCTAAGCTTTTTATTTCATTAAAAGAGAAATTCAAAAGTTGGAGCCTATTAACTCCTAACCCTAACTATCCCCTATATAAGAGAAAAAAATTATTCCTTTTACATTGAGTCATTATCAAGGAATCCTTACCCGCGGAAACGGTATGCTTCAAAAATCGATTCTGAGAAAAATGTAAAAGAAACTCGAATAATACTCGGAAAACATGCTAGTAGGTCTAAATTTTGACCTATATATCCGTCAAAATCTGTTTCCTTTTCGAAAAATCATAAATATTCTGAAAAAGGAGACCCACCCGTATCTTTCTATAGCAAAAACTCAATTACGACTTTTTTTCGAAAAATCGACTTTTTTAAGGAGGGCTTAAAATAATGCAGTTTTAGTCCAGCTGTGTCATACCGAGCTTTCAACATCCTTTTCACATTGAAATAAAGAAATCGACTAGTTTATGTGTTCCATCAATAATCTTTTGTTAAGTAACACTTTATATTTCTAGCAACAGCTATATTTCCCAATATTTTATTAGTGAAATTTAATTATACAGTATAAAATTTTGTTTAATGGTGGAAATATTTCGCTATTTCAATAGCATTATTAAGATTATAAAGGAAATACTTTGTAATTTAAAATAAAATATATTTTGCAAATCTGTAAGAATAACAGTTGATTAACATGTTTTGATTTTATGGTGTAAGTGAGAAATCATTATCGTATTTTTGTTATCCATTATTTTTATTTCTCTCATTGTTTCCGTTTCAGCTAATCTTATTACTACAAGAAAAGAGTTGCATATAAAAATTGATCGCAACACTGCTCATAGCTGTTTTTACATTTTGGACCAAAAATTTTTTTGTCAGAAAATATATGAAAATAGCAGGGGAAAATCCGTTACCCTGCCCTGCCCTACAACATTACGGAGCAAGACTGAAAAATAAATATTGTCCTGCCCTGTGTCAGGGCAGGGCAGCAGGACAGAACAGGGCCGCCCTGTCCTGTGGACACCTCTGTATAGAACAGAATTCTGTAGATAATTTTGAAATAACAGCAGAATCTTGTTCAGAATTCTAATACACACACATGCTAAATGATATCATTTGATTTCATGCATGTAACAATACACAGCACAGAATTCTGTTGAGAATTATGAAACTACAGCAGAATTTCGTTCAGGATTCTATTCCATAGACATACTATATACAACTCAACTCATGTATATCAGATTACGTATCAGAGACAGGATACTTAGTAAAATACTTGGTACTTTTTGTACTTTGTACTTGGAAATCTCAAGTACAAGTAAATATACTTGTACTTAGAAATTGTTACTGTGTACTGGTACTAAGTATTAATTCACTAAAGTACAGTACTATCAGTACAAAATGTACTTTAATCCTTTACGGTCGGCTACCAGAAGATAGCAAGCGAAAAATTCTTCTTCTGTATATTCTTTGACTCTAAGGTGTGGAAGTTACATAATTCCATCTTAAATTTTAAAGAATTGATATTGAGCCTAATGTCAACATGTTGCGTTTTGCTAACAACCGGTCGTAAGAGTACAAAAAGTTGGAAAAAGACAATTATCTTTCATCGATGAAAGAGCAATAATCTGCTGTTAGTTTTAGTCCAGACTGTGAAACAAAAACATGTTTTGTTCATCTATCCACCTCTTATAGCTATAACGTGAGATATATTCCTATAATACTCAAAAACTTTCCGAAATAATGCAAATTTCACCTATTTTCCTTAAAGAAGCTCACAAACTCAGCGAGATTCTAACGAGATTTACAGCACATTATAGTATTCATATTCAGACTATTATAAAATATTACTAATCATGTTAAAACTCTACTATATTCTAGGCTTCGCTAGAGAAAATACGCGGAATTTGCACTATTTCGGAAAGTTTTTGAGTATTATGGGAATATATCTCACGTTAGAGCTATGAGAGGTGGATAGATGAACAAAACATGTTTTTGTTTCACAGTCTGGACTAAAACTAACAGCAGATTATTGCTCTTTCATCGATGAAAGATAATTGTCTTTTTTCAACTTTTTGCATCCTTACGGCCGGATGTTGCCAAAAGGGAACATTCTGGTACTCTTCTTCGAGTAAACTGGATGATTCATCTTATAGGTATAATATATAACGGATCTGGAGAGAACAATTAACCACTAGTTAGTTCTCGCATCGAATGCTCGAACAAATGAAAAACAGATCATTTCTACTAGAGAGCTATTATGAGTCGTGGCGGAAGAATTCATTCTTCGTGTCAATAAAATCTTTCTCCTTTCTTGAAAAGACATAGGTTTGTCCTAAAATTCACATAATTAATTATCAAATCGCTTAAAGAACTATACATCATCGCTTTAAGATAAATCCTAAGGTGACATTAGCAAAATATTGCCAAATGACAACATCCAGCCGTAAAGGGTTAACAGAATTTTAAATTAAAACAAACATTGTATTCTAAAATGAAATGAATTAAAATAAATAATACACTAGTTCTATATGATTAGTATCGAAAAGAATTAGCTTTTTAAAATTTTATTCGACGTTAATAAACGCTTTTGACCTTCCAATAACACATTTCTATACATAATGATTTTATAAGGAATAAAAAAAGATAATTCTTAGTGATAATTTATATAAAGATGTTGATGAGGTGCAAAGTAGGGCATGTTTTGAACCTGAGTGTTATTTAAGACTGTGTTAACAACGAATTATGCTCAAGAATCAATGTACTTAGCATGCGTACTTGAAGTGCTGGTACTTACGTACAGTTGTACTTTTTACTAATACTAAGTACAAAATACTTAAGTAAAAATTTACTGAATAAAGTACAAAGTAATTATACTTGTACTTGGTGTGCTTGTACTTGTCCGGTCTCTGTTACGTATCCTCTCTTTTGATACTTGTCAACAAATTCTAACCAGAATCAAGATAATAGTAGAATTTTATCAAATAGAATTTTATAGAATGTTATGTAAGTATGAGAGAAACAAAATTAAATAAAAACAATGTATAAGTGTACAAAATTCTGAATTCTGCTTGGTAGGCATTTTGCAACTACTGCTAAGAACCTAACGCCATTCTGAAGAAAATCTAGTTCAATTCTACAAAGATCCTGTCATGATACTGGACAAAATCTTCGAAGAATTCCAATCACATTCTAAGAGATGAGAACAAAAATCCTTTATTTTTCCGATTCTAAAATTCTGACAGGATCCTGATCATATCTTTCAAGAATCTTGCGCTGAAACATCAAAGTTTTTCCATAGGGCTGTTATATGAAACAGACAAAATGAATATTATTAATAATGAGAATGAAAGTAAGAGAGACAACATTTTTAGAGTGGGCTAGCGTACTCGTTCAATAGAACATTGTCCAAAATTATATGAAATAAAACTTAAAGAAATAGATTTCAACAAAACAACGGATATGAAAAGAAAAAAAAGACCACTACAGAACAAGAAATCTCTGTATTTTTTCTATCACTATTTTAAAATATGATATTGAACAATGTTCTATATGTCTTTCGAAGATTTTAAACTACTTCTATCAAGAGAAAGTTTCTCTCCAATTTATGTTTTCTTTATATTTGAGAAATCATTGATATAGGCATCAGTGAAATATATTATCATAGGACTTTTCTTTACAACAACTGAGAATTTTCTCTATTCTTCTCTATCACATCAAACAGAGTGAAAAATAATATTATAGAAGTTATTTTTTTTCTCATAATTCAAAGAAAATGAAAGATTTCTTTTGATGATAATCATGTTTTTCGCTTTCTTTTAGTACCACTTTGTGCCAGTTTGATAGATATTCCTCCAAATGCCAAATGGAACAAGAATGGTCAAACGGTAGGAGGACAAAATCCAACACTCTCTAAACCTCACGGTTTATATGTGGATGATGAACAAACAATTTATGTTGCTGATTGGACAAATCACCGTATTGTAGCATGGCAATCGGATGAAACAAATGGACAAATAGTGGCAGGTGGAAATGGAGAAGGAAATGGTACTCATCAATTGAATTACCCAACAGATGTGATCGTGGATAAAGAGAGAGATAGTCTTATTATTTGTGATTATGGGAATAAAAGAGTAGTTAGATGGCCTCGTCAAAATGGAACAAGTGGAGAAATAATTATTTCAAATATCACTTGTCATGGTTTGACAATGGATGACAATGGATTTCTCTATGTCTCTGATTATGGCAAACATGAAGTAAGAAGATATCGAATGGGTGAACCTCAAGGAATAGTAGTAGCAGGTGGAAATAGAAAAGGAAATTGTCTTGATCAGCTCGATTGGCCCGCTTACATATTCGTCGATCGAGAACATTCAGTATTTGTATCTGATTCGAACAATCACCGTGTGATGAAATGGATAGAAGGTGCAAAAGAAGGTATTGTTGTTGCTGGTGGACAAGGACGAGGAAATAGTTTGACACAATTGTTTTATCCTTATGGAGTTGTAGTTGATCAATTGGGTACTGTTTATGTAGTTGATAGTTGGAATCATCGAATTGTACGTTGGCCTAAAGGAGCACATCAAGGAAATGTTATTGTTGGTGGAAATGGTGAAGGAGCAGAAGCAAATCAACTCAATTCTCCCATAGGATTGTCATTTGATCGACAAGGTAATCTCTATGTTGTTGATCATAGTAACCATCGAGTACAACGATTTAACATTGAAATACCATGAAATTAATGGGATGAACTGATAAATTTTATTTATTTTCAGCTTTTGATTATAACATTTTGATTGCAGTGTAATTTTAATTCAAAAGAAATAAATGAATTGATGTATATTTATGTTCACGTGTGCGCGACCAGAGAGGCCCTGATTGTTGGAGGCACAAAAGCCAACAGCGGTAAGACAATGTACGTACATAACGTACGTACATAAAAGGTCTTTCCATTGTCTTTGTCCAACCACAGCAGTATCTCTCTGGGTTGAATTAATACAGAATACATGCAATAATTCAACACTAAAAGAAAAATAGTTAGAACAAACGGACAGCACTCACCCTTGGGTGAAAATTTGGGGTGGAAATAAATATACTACTCTTTCTGTTCCAATGTAACAGTAGTATATTTATTTCCGAAAAAAAAGATATATCAATGCTTAAATTTTGGATGTTTTTTCATTCAATTGAATAATTTTCTTTCATATTCAATTTATTATTCATTATCAATTAAATGACTGTTACATTTGGAACAGAAAGAGTCATTTAATTAATAATCAATGTCAAATTGAATATGAAAGAAAATTACTCAATTGAATGAAAAACGAAAAAAATTTCCAAGGACGCTATCTAATCCTAAGAGACTTACTTAATTTATTGAAATAAATGATAAATTTCAGTCTCTTATATATGATAATATTTATTGACAAAGCGGCTGATTTTGTCGGTCATGTTCGTCATTGATTTTCATTCATATATCTTATATGAACGAAAAAAAAATGAACATAGCCCATATGTTTCTCATATGCTTAATTGCTTTCATATTGACGTCCGTATTGTATGATTTTGTATACATACATGTAATATATATGTTTATCAATTAAGTGATTTATGAAAATATTTAATGAATCAGTGATTTTGTATCTATATTATAATAGACTAAATTTCGGTTCAGGAACTTTCATCTGATTGGTTACAGAACGGAAAAAAGTGTACATATATATATGTTCATATATACTTCATTACAGAACGAAAAGAAAATATCTATATTATAGTTTACAAATTTTTTTGTCAGAAACTTTTTTCTTGTGTATGTGTACATACGTCATATCTGTTTGTTCATTACGCATATACGTCGTGCGTGCTCATTCACTACATATATACGTCCTATGTGTTCATTCATTATTTATGTATTTATAAAAAATAAAAAGGTCACCGAATTAACATTTTTAGTAGCAATATATGTTGTATTTTACATTCAGGAACTTTTTTCTTATGTAAATTAAATTAATTTTTTCTCGAATATTAAAGTCTAACCAAGTTGGAAAAGTCAAGAATTCTCTACTCATAGAGTACAGTGGGAGTGTAGTGAAAATACATGGAAGTGCAAGAAAGCACACTGAAAGTACAGGAGAATACAGGGGAGCACAGTGAATTACAATGGAAGTACAGTAGGAGTTCAATAGAAGTGCAGGGGATAGTAGTGGAATCACAGAGAAGTGCAGTGGAATACATTGGGAGCACAGAAAAGTGCAGTGGAAGTACAGGGAATTACAGTGGAAGCACAGAGAAACATAAAGGACGTACAGTGGAGTACAAGAGAGCACAGGAAAGTATAGTAGAAGTATACATTCCAGGAATCTCGCTTTCTCCGTCTTGAGTTCAACCTTCCACAGAGGTCTTTAGTTACAATTAAGTTCTGATTCTTTGTGCAACCTTATTTTTGTTTTATAGATTGGTTGGAATAAAAGGGTTGATATTTTTGTCGTATGTATACTATTAGTCTAGTTTTACTCTATACTAAAATTTGAATTTTCTATATATCATCATTATCAGTTTAGATACATCACACAAAAAAACCAATGAAAAATCGAAAAAAATCATTACATATTAAAATTTTATAAAAAATAAACACAATGTCAATGACAATGTGTTTATTCACCATTTTAATCTTCTATTTAGTGCAGTTACAAAAGTATAAATAATACAAAAGTGATCTAACTTTTTCATTTAGAAATACTATAATTGTAAATAAAATGAATTGTCTTCATTTAATTATCTATTCATGACGAAGAAAGAATTTTTCTAATCTAAGTATATTTTTGTGTTCTGGTATCTATCAGATCGTGATAAATGAAAAATATATAAACAATAAATTGTACGAACCTAACACGTAGAACCATAAAATAATACTATTTTTAACACATTCAACCCGATGTAGCTCACCGGTGGACTACATTACTTTCTAACAAAATATCATTACATAAAATTTTGGTTTTTCTGAGACAAAAAGTACACAAATTCAAATAAGCTTTACTTTTCGGATTATAGAGCTTTTCACGCTGCATCTTTTGGTCTAATTTGCTTTCTTAATAAAAAATCTGTAGAGATTAAAATACAAGATGCAAAGTTCTGTCGGTGACTATGGATTTCAACGGTGGAATTTATCGGGTCGAATGTGTTAATGATGTTACTATTTTAAACTCGAAAAGGTAAAACTTTTATTATATAACGTTATAGTCATACATGAAAAATATCTCGATTTTTTCTAATTTTTCATGGGCATTTTTTTTTTGTGATGCATCCAAACTGATAATGATGATATATAGAAAGCTCAAATTTTAGTATAAAGTAGCGATAGGCTAATAGTATACATAATACAAATATCAATTCTATTGGTTCAACCAATATATAAAAAAATAACGTTGCATGAGGGATCAGAAAATAGGGAACACTCTTTTTAGAAGAAATATTTTTAGAAATAAATCGACAAAACTCATTTTAGAAATAATTTTGTCACACTTTATCATTGGCTTTTTTCATAATGAAAAAGAATTAATTCATATTGATAAAAATCTTTTTTTTTTACTCGATCAATTTCTTTTATTACTCTCAAAATTAAATCTTCCTTTCATTTTGTTATCTAAATAAAAAGAATGCTTTATTCAGTAATGATAATTTTCATCCAATTAATTGTCTTATCAATTCCATTTATAAACTGGATACAGTAGACGATAAAACATCATCCAAAATGAAATATTGAATTAATACCAAAAAAAAAGTTTTTAATGAAATGAATATATTATAGGATTTCTGATAAATAATAATATTTTACACAAACAAGAGACATGAAAATATTGAATAATTAAAAAATTCTAGAAATAGATAAACAATTTTTAATCAAATAGATTTTCTCAAGTGTTTTTTCATGCAATGCCGTAGAGATTTAGAGACATTGACAAATTCATTAAATTGAAATAAATCTGATTTTCTTTTTCTATATAAACTAAATATTTTCAATGTCTTTATTTTTGTCGTTGAGAATATATATATATATATAAATTAGACGAATAACGATCAATAAAAATATACTAATGGTGTGTATTACGTATATCTTTATTATTTAGTCTTGTTATATAAATCAAACACAGAACTTATATGGAAGATTATTCTACGAAATGAGAAAAGAAAGGTTATTTATTTATTGTTTCATCAAATACTTTTCTTTGTTATATATGATTAAGAATATTTTTTAGAAAATTCTTTGAAGTTATAAGATGGCAGAATAGCAAATATCCTGACAATAAGCGCAGAATTTTCAATGAGATCATCCCTCAGTAGTTTCTGAGGAGAGATCTGGAAGAAATTTTACGATAAAAAAAAGGGTCGAAATCCAAATATGATTTTAGCTTAAAGTGAAATTGGATTTTTGCGATGGTAATCTTCTAAATATTGTTTATAAAAGTACAAAATCACTTCATAAGAAGTGTATGCCCAGAAAATTTTTGGAATATGGTTCAAAAATGAATTATTTTATTGATAGCTTCTAGTAGTCGATATTCTATTAAAACGCTATTTTCAGTGTACTCTTGTAGTTAATGTACGATTCAATAGGATTGGTCAAGAAAAATATCAATAAATCAATTTGCCTTCTTTTGCATCTATGTCCTTTCGAAAAATAAGATAGTAGCTTTTGAATATTTTTAATAAGATTGTTGAAATTCAGTCACTTATTGAAAAGCTATATATATTTTGCAAGAGGAAATTTCGAGTTTATCTTCCTACAGTAAAAGCCTTCATCTGAGAAAGCCTTTAACCAATCGAATATAAGATTTGCTCGAGCCATGAATGAGCAATTGTGAGCTGTCTATTACGCTTCACTTTGGAAAATCTTAACAGAAAACGCAACGATTACTTTTTATACAAAATGAATTGTTCATGCTGATATTATACAATTTTTTGTACATGCGTATTTAGTTGCTAATAGTTTTCAAAATTTAACTTAACGAAAAACAATAGATGATGTATAGAGTGAATTTAGTCAGAAGACAAAAGAGTTAGATCGATGAACTTTATCTTGAACTAGAATGGCAAAAAAAAACAGATCAAAAATAAATTTTTATCTAAATTATAATTATAACTCAAGAAATATCTATTCTGTTAGAATAACTAATGACTCCAAAATGGTGTAAATAAAATGAAAACCTTTGTCAAATTACGTTAGGTGAGCAAAACATAAGTTTTATCGAAGTTCATTATTGTATTTAAAAATAATGATTGTATTGTAGTGTTCGAGAATGAGAAACTTTTGATGAAGTGCGCAACAAAAAAGACATTCTCACCTCAAATATTCATCTGTATAAAAGTACTTTTGCTTGCGTAACGGATCTTTTTTTTTATAAATCAAATGTAGAGTAGATAAGACACTTTAAACATTAAATAAATATACGTCTTTAAGAAATAATAAATGCCAACCTTTTATAGTAATTGTAAGTTCATTTAGCACTGAAATTGTATACTGAATGATTTGTAAGGTCTATACATCTAGTAGAGATTGATTATTAATATTTTATTGGTATAGAAAATACATTATTTTCGAAATTAAATTGCTACATTTAGATGTAGAAAAGTCAAAAAAATCATTTAACTATTTTCTCATTTTCACAACTAATTAAAATTACTGTGAATTGTATCAGCAAAAAACTTGACGCTACTCGTACTTGCTCCCATTGCAGTCTGTATATACCTTGGATAATAAAATTGCATTCATCCAACACTTCTACACCCTCTCTACAGGATTCGGCATTTTAGTCGATTATATATCAAACACTTTTTCGCAAAGCCTATTTTTATCTTAAATTACACTTTCATGTGTCAGTATTCTGAAAGCTTTTCAAAGAATTGTATAATGTCTTCTACAATTAGTAAGATACCTTTTAATCTCATTGATACATGTTCATCTAGGATAAATTTTTCGTTTTCCTGCTATACTTGTAAATGAAATTTGAAAAATCTTACCATTTTCTTCTACTCAGATTAGACATCTACTCATACTTATAGAAAACACCTTATCTGAATTATAAACGTTAATTGAAGCAACATTTTATTTTTTACCTCAATAATAGAAAATTTTTATATAACCTATAAATTATATTTCAAATAAAAATTCATATTTGACTTCTCTTTGAAAATTCTGACATTAAAGTCTTTGCTTAAATTATAATTACAATTTGGACAAAAGTTAATGTTTAATATAATCAATTTCAATTTCGATATTAATAAATGGCTTCAAAATATGTTGATAATGATGATTTACGACATAATCAACGAATTTCAGATTTTGTTAATGAACCTCGTCGAATGTTAATGCCAATTCAAGATTATGAAAGAAAACCACTTGTCACAATCGAAGAAGCTGTTGAACCAATAGTTTCAGTTGTACCCGATGTTAAACGAGTGGCATATATTGCTAAAAAGAAATGTAAAAATCCTTCAGCTGATAATCTTCCAATAGATGAATCAGCTTCAATAATGCTTTATTCAATGACATGGGAATCACAAGAAGAATGTCTTTATCATGTATTAAATGCAACTTTTCGTTCTGAAAATCGAAAAAAATTAATTCCATGTTTTTATTCTTAAAACTAATTTTAACTGCACTAGCACGTCTACCATCACGAAATCGTTTTGTTTATCGTGGTATTAAACACGATTTGACAAAAGATTATGCTGAAGGAAAAAAAATTATTTGGTGGGGATTTAGTTCATGTACATTAACAATGGATGTTTTGAAAAATGAACAATTTTTGGGTACAACAGGAACAAGAACTTTTCTTACTATCGAATGTGAAAGTGAAAAAGATATTCGAAATCATTCGGCTTTTCAAAATGAAGATGAAATTCTTCTTCCACCTGGACGACAATTCGAAGTTGTTGCTTGTCTTAATCAACCAGGTGGTCTTCACATGATACAACTTAGAGAAATTGAATCACCATATGCAATTCTTGAACCTCCTTCAAAAGTAAGTCAATCTTTTCTTATTATTCAATCAGTGATTAAATTATAAAATCATATTTGAGTTTTTTCAAGGATATTTCAATAACTTTCAACCCTATCTCAGCCATTAGTCAATCAATATCTAGACCAATAAGCAGATAATATTATTATTCTTAAGCGTATTCAAAGAATGTTTAAAAAATAGTTCAGATCATGATTATCTATACTAAAACAAAAAATTCATTAGTTTTCATAAATATAATTCAAAAAACCGAGCACGTGAAAAACCATACTAAGGATAAAGATAAAGATTTTATGACTAATCTAAGGTTAAAAATAAACTAATTTTTTTTTCAGCTATAATCATTTCCATTGATACACATCGAATAGATAATATTTTATTTCTAAGATTATCTTTCGCATTAATATCTTGTATATTTTCATAAAAGTTTATATTGTTTATAACTTATAATCATTGAAAAATATGTTTCTGTAAATATATTTTTTGAGAGAATACGTTTATCTTTCTTATTATAATCCTGATTTTTTACTCTCTCGATAGTAAAAATTTTTGAAAAAACTCTACTAAATTGTGATAAATGAGATCTCGACTATAGTCTAGTTATATTAAACTACCAAAGGTGAATCGTTGATGGTTAAAATCGTGACTTTTGAGAAAAAGTTACAGTATGAGATGATTCCGAAATATTCAATTGATTATCAGATATCCGCATTTTATTAAAATTTCAGAAAACCGAAATTACTTCATTGAGACTTACAAGGATTTGGTGAGTAGTACTCTCAATCAGTCAAACTAATTATAGATGATCGAGATCTAAGATAATCTTTTCGTAAAATTTCGACAAGTTATATGTCAAGAAGTTGTATAGTAAAGATAGTATCTCATATCGTCACAGTAATAGTTAAGAGATATATGAAAGCATGAATTTAATTGCTTTTGAAAACTGCAGTTTATGTATAATGTGATGGGCAAAAAATTTGATTAACAATAGATTTGTGATTGACACTGAATTGTCTTAATAGACAAATGTGATAGACTAAAAAAAATTCTCAATGGCTTTCGTTTTACTTAAATTTTTTTGTGAGATTTAATCTTGCATATAAACATAGAATTTTATGTAAAATATGAGTAATTTTTTTCTATAAATTTTGTCTATACAAAACATAATTTTAATCTGAAAATTATCATTTTTTTAAACAGAACAGAAGTTTTAATTAGTTCAACATATGTAGAAAAAAGAAAATAATTTAGTTTCAAATATCTCTCCTATTTTTTATTAAAGCTTTGTTTATTTATGTATAACTGAAAATATACAATTGTCAAATAATACAATAAAGTCATCAGATAAGATTAGCATTCGATTGTTTTAATTAAATTTAACAATAATATCAGTTTGAAAATTGTTCATGAATATAATCAGAAGACTTAAGTCATTGCGAATATTACTATGTCTGATATTAACAGTGAAAGATTCTTTTTCTCTTAAAAAGTCTAATTCTTTAAAGAAAAGATCGAAGTGAAGTTTTTATCATAGAAAAATGAGCCAATTTTCTCTTTCAATATGTAATATATGGAGAAGAAGTTCGCAATAATTTTTCTTAAGTTCAAGACGTAAGTAAGTCAATAAAGGGAGTTTCTTATATGCATTTTTGATTATGAAAAAATAATGGATGAGATATTTTAAACGGCCATATTTTGCACTTCAGTTTTTCATCAATTATCATATCGTATTAAAAAACAAAATATGTCATAAGATGTAACATGAAAAGCTTTTGTAATTGACACAAGAGCGTTTTTCTTTTAGTTGGACTTTTTATTTTCAAAATGGTCCAAACTTCGAGCGACTAAATTTCAACCTTGCGAAAATTGGCTGCAGAGAATTTTGCTTTTTTTTTCTGAAAATAACAACAATAATCTTTACTATGTAAATTGTAGAACTTTTCACACTGCATTTTTTGATAGAATTTGTTTCTGAAGAGACTGAACACAAATACACAGAACGCGGTCATTATATTTACCTCATTCGATACTAACTTACAAAAAATGAATGGCTTTTAGTAATATTTTTTAATAATATTCTACATAGTTTCCTATCCGAGAGATATTGTTCTTATTCCTAATAAGACGTTTACATAATCGTGGGATATTTTTTTGTTTTTCATAGATAATTATTATTTGTATCAAAATAGCTTTTTTATTTCTATTAAATCCTTCATTATTTCTAATAAAAACATTTTTCTCATCTTTTCTGAAGTAGTTTGGAAAAGTATGTACAATAAATATATTTTGTAATACCATTTCGGTAGCAATGTTTTTAAAGACAATGTTAAGTCTATAGATACCCTCATTTTATCTTTTGGTTTGTTCCTATTAAAGAGAACTATATTGTCTAATATATGAACCATACTATTCTCACTAAGCGATATTAACTAAAAATATAAATTCAACTTATAATTTTTTGGTATTAAATATAACGAACAATAAATAAAAGAAAATATTCTATAGAATTATGATTATGATGATCTCCTTCTATTTTATCATTATTTTAAATTTCTCTTTGATAATATATTTGTGTCTGCATAAAATAATCAAAACGTTCAAATACTAACTTTCATTCTTTCAATCTACTATTGAAATATTAAAAGATATTTCAGGCCAAATATCGAATTGAACTCTTGGATTGTCGCTTTAGCTAAACTTGTAGAATCTCAATATATATCAATCATGTGTTTTAGACAGCTGAATCAATAAATTTGGTAGACAATTGTACCGTATGAGGTATGATCCTGACCTTAAACTAATTAATTTTTTATGAATTTAATGTTATTTAATAACAAACGACTTTTACTATATAAATAATACATATCATTTATTCGTTTGAAAAAAAAAAGATGTCAAAAATTTTATTAAAATTTTGTCTTAATAGATACTTTGAAAAGGTGATATTGGTAGTTTGATATGTAATAGATGTAATTCCTAAAATAGATCAACATGGAGAATAAAAATAATAAAGGTGAAACTTTATAAATTCTTATTGAAAGAACGTTTTGATCACTCTATGTAGATGTACGGAAATCACAAAGGAGAAAAGTAAATTGCTCTAAAAATTGAGGTGTTCTATAGAATTAATAGATCGCATAGATTCTTCCATTTAGTTAGAATTTTCTCGATATTCTAATATTAGATTTTTAATTATTTCCTATCGAATTGACATTAATAAAAATACAAATTCTAAATAATATTCTTATAATATCGAGCTTTCTTATGAAATAGCTACGAAAATATATCAAAACGATATAGATTGATAAAGAAATCAAAGATTTCGAAAAACTAATCGATTAAAAGTGCAAATCATGGAAAAGATATAAGTTTTGATCAGTCCTATCAATTCAACTGCTTTCAATCAATTTTTTTGCTTAAAACTAAAGATATATTTCTTTTGAAAATAATCTTCTGATTTAGATATAATTCCAAACTTTTATTTTTTTAATCAAAAGATATTTTTTGAGTAGGCATTATCTTTTTACAATTCTTGCTATAAATATACTTCAACTCTTCTTTCATATATTACCCTGGAAATGAATCATTTCATTTAATATTTTTAATATATGATCTATATAAAAATACATTTCATTCTTACCACCCTACTATGTATATTTGTGCCTTTTTATAATTGATTAGCATGAAAAGCTGCATTTTTTCATCATTTTCTCAGTTAATTTATTTTGAAATTTTTATTTCTATAGAGATGACTATTTATAATACTACCCACGGAAAAATTCTTAAACAAATACCGCAGCGAGACGCAGTTCTTTCATGGTGACTGCAGTTAAATCATTGAAGATCGTGGTGTCCAAAATAAACTGCAGTTGACCACGGTATATTGCATCGCAATATAGACTTATCGCGGTATCCTTGAAAGGAACCGCAACATAATGGCCGTTGAAAATCGCGGTTTTAAGAAAGCTCAATGAGATGGCAACTAGTTGCAGTACTCGAGAAGCCCTATCTTTCACAATTTTATATTTTGCGAACTTCTCATCATGAACTACGATTTCCACATTTTCTCGAAAGATATTACTCTTCTCAATAATGTAATATTAGTATCTTGCTAGATTTTTTATGTTATTTTTGTGATGATGATATATGACAACAATTTCGATGCATAAAATCATGGTTTGATGCAGAAAATTTTTATTAAAATTAAATTTAGTTTTCTTTTTCATAGGAAATGAAACAAATAATAAGGAAGTCATTTCAAAAATAAAAATATAAGATTTTTTTTTATTAAACTATAAAAAATTCTATGTCTATATTGCTATTGTTCACTTTGTGTAGTAACCTCCAATAAATTTAATCAAAATTAATTCTGTAGGTCGAACTATGAGGGAAATATTTTCAAGTTATATTAAAGGAAGGGGCGTATAAAAGAAAAAAACGGCCCCTTGTCGGAATTCGACTTTGTCCTTCCCATTTCATTATGTTTGGTGTCAGAACTCTATTTCCATTAAAATGAAACAATTTTATTCATTCTACATTGTACGCGACTCGATTTAATTACTTTTCTACTCTCCATATTATATATAGAATATATACTGACATTATAGCAGTTTTGATTATCAGAAACATGCAGATCCACTCTGAATTATATACTAATCGATAGATCTCATTGAGATCTAT
>JAJEKB010016482.1:0-10624 GCA_022393335.1 Macrotrachela quadricornifera | reverse complement strand
TTTTTCAAATCCAAAGTTGGTCACTGCATGACAGTACATTGTTGGCGATTGTGACATTTTGGACGAATACATGGCAGTACAAGACGATGCATAGTGGTATGATAGGAACATCAGACTATAATACATAGAATCATCAAAGAGTATATCTAAAATACATCCTATTTAGAAAAATCCACAGTACAATTTGTATTTGTATTTGCGCATCTCTAGAATTTTATTTTTTGCATCAAGAATATCGTGTTTTGAGGAAATAACGGTTTCTTATAAAGTTTGATAAATGGTCGTAGGGGTCGAGAAATTCGAATACGTGATCGATTTTTGAAAATAATCACTTTGAGGTGAGGGACTATCAGATTCTCTCTCGTATGCTAATATCAATCAATACTAATACTTCAATTCCGTATTCATATTGATACATCCCTAACTTCGGAGATAAGTAGAAAAACAGTGGATTACGAATATATTTAGGGGACAAACATAGAAGTGAGAAATCAAGGATAGATTTGGGGAGATAAGGTTAAAAGTTATAGGTTAGATATAGAATTAATTAGTAGTATTAAATGAAATGAATTGAATGTGTTGATTTTTACTAGTTTAGAACCATTTTGGGAATTAGAAAGAAAAGGTTGAAGATAGAACCAGATTCTGCTCGGACCTTAGAAAGATTCTTAAAATGGTACCCAAATCTGAAACCCTTAAAGGTTTAGTATACCTCCTTTTTTATACAGTAGGAACACAAATAAGTGATTAGGTATAGAAATAAGGGGTTATCTATAGAAATAAGGGGTTATCTATAGAAATGAGGAGCTAGCCATAGATGAAAAAAGTTGGACATAGTTATAAGAGTTTTAACGGATTAGGTATAGATATAAGGAGTTAGACATAGTTATAGAGGATTCATTATAGAAATATCGGGTTAAACATACCCATAGGGGCTTAGCTACAGAACTGAGAAGTTAGATATACTTACAAGGGTTTAAATATAGATATAAGAGTTAAAACATAGTCGAAAAAGGTTGAGCGTAGTTTTAACCGGTTACGTATAGTAATAAGAGTTTAATTATAGTTATATAGTTTTATTATAGAAATAAAGAGTTCGATGTAGTTATAAGGATCTAGGTATAGAGACAAGAGTTTTAAGGAATTAGGTATAGAAATGAGGAGTTGGATAAGGAAATAAGCGTTTGAAGACCACGAACGACAAAAAGATTGTCCCTCGTATTTTTTATCTAAAATATAGAATTTATAATTAAAAGAAGTTTTCTTGGATACAAATGAATAGTACAAGTGTAGATGTTTAAAATAAAAATAGAAATTTAATTATGACGATACAATATGTTGATATACTATCCCAGGTTTTTTAATATGTTTTTGAAAGATATTCATAATGATAGGTCAAGATATATTCATCCATATGATTGGCCAGGTTATAGTCCTGATTTTAACGCAATTGAGCTGGTCTGGAATATTATCAATCACAAAATTAAAAATAAAAATCCAAAATCATACCGTGAATTAGAGAATAGGTGACTGATCAATTTGTCGCCACTCAATTCGTTGCATTATCAATATATGTATGATTCTCTCCTCTTTCTCTCTACCTTCTATCTCTTAATTAAAAATACACGTAAAGCTAGAAAGAGAACAATTAATGTTATTTTCTTCATTCTAATAATCAATTACTTTTGCAGCTTCTGTTATGACAACGAAAAATTATTTTTGTCGTTGTAGTTTTTTTTTTGGTGTAGATATAATCTAGGTAACAAATCATAGGTTTGCCTTTTTTTTATAAGAGCTTTTCAATAGAAGACATTGGATCAGTTGAGTTGATAATTGATGAGTAGATGAGCAGTGCTTCTATCAAGTGAATTGTCTTTTTATACATTTTAGGCTAAATTAGTTGATTCTTAATGAAGTTGGATTCTCGTTTCGCCGAAATTAGCTGATTGAGAATGAGAATATCAAAGTATTTCAAAAGCGTCTGTAATGGTGAGGGTGTGATTTCTCGACGAAACGAGAACGAACCCTTAATGAACTTAGGCTTAAATAGACAGTGTCTCGTATTATTTTCCAAATCTAATTCTTTCTTGATTTTTCTCAAAATAATCTCATTTTCAATAAAACAGAACAAAATCCTTCAGTAATCCAATAAAAAACTATAGTAAGAAATTAGATTTATTTTATTTTATGAGAAATAATTTATTGTTAGTTTGACAAAATGTAACACATTTACAAGTAATCAATTCAAAGAAACATGCAACGAATTAAATGCGACGAATTGAGCGACGACGAATTGACATAGCGCCTAGAGAAGGCGGTCGATGAAACGTGCAATGAACTATCATTAAATATCGTTCAAAAATGTATTAAAAAAACTTGGATAGTATCTTTTTGTCGTTCGTAGAGAGATCAGTTATAGAAATAAAGGGTTAAGTGTGGAAATACGGGGTTAGACATAGTCATAACGGGCTGAGTATAGTTATAAGGAGTTAGGTATAGTAATAAGGGGTTAGATATAGTCATAAGGCTTAAATATGGTATGAGGGATTAAGTATAGTTATAAGAGATTACGTATACAAATAAGGGGTTAAGTATAGAAATGAGAAGTTAGGTATTTAAGTAAGCAGCTAAATGTAGTCGTAAAGGAGTTAGGTACAGAAATAGGGGGTTAACATGTTCACCACGATTCAGTTTTCTTGGAAAAATCTCCGAAATAACCATATCTCTCAAGAGTTAACTTCAAATACATGCACTTAGTGACATTTTCATTATCTTCCACAGATTATTCATCGTCCTTTTCTTCGTATCATCACATAATGAGTCACAAAGAAATTTCCAAATTTTACATCCTTATTCTTTTCTTTGTGATGTTATGTATACAAGCGGTCGAAATTTCGAAATAGTTCACATGTCGTTCGAAGAAATTGATACAGAAGAAAGTGCTAGTTCACTAAGTGAAGTGACCTCTTTGAATGATGACTTTAATAGAATGCATCTTGAATCGGGAAGCTCCGACGAAAAAATGACTGATGATGAGGTGGATTCAAACATTTGGAATGAAATAGAATCAGAATCGGATGCAGAATATATAGAATATCATGGACTCATCGAAGAAGTAATTTCTGCTTCCGAAGATAATATGGTCAATCCTATATGAAGCTGGGTGTGAGACAGAAACCAACCGGTTAAACGAAACGTAAACTCGCTGATCACAAGCTAGAAGAAAAGGAAGAATCTGATCGCGATGTCCGAAGGCGTTGTGTTGGTCGCTATGAAAAAATCTGACAATAACAATCAACAGAAGCAAGTAATGCGACAGTAAGGAAAATAAAAACTTTCTGTTCGGATTGTGATGGTTTTTCTGTCTTGATTGCTTCAATGAAAAACACCATCCTATGCAATAAATAATTCAAACAATAGCGAAGCAGACTAAATGATACACTACGTGTAATCTTCTACTAAAAAACAAAGGAACATAAACTGTTTTTATTAAGTTTTCTGTTAAGACTGAGCGGGTCTCACCGGTGAGACCCATCGTGCTGAATGTGTTAACGATAGTTGTAAAGAGATTGGGAATATAAATAAGGAGTTAAGTATAGTAATAAGGTATTAGATATAGTTGTAAGGAGATTCGGGATTGGAATAAGGAGTCAAGTATAGTTGTAAGGGGATTAGATATATAAATAAGGCGCTAAGTATAGAAAGAGACGTATGCGTATAGAAGTAGAAGCAATTCGATAAGACTAGTGATATTGGTATAGGCATGGCTACAGAATCCTTTGTACGAAAGTTTTTCTGCATTTATTAAAAAAGATTGGCACGAAACTCTTGTACGGAACCTTGTTTTCTCTTTGTCAAAAAGAGGTGTGGTGGATTATGTTTGGTAAGGAACCTCATTTTCTGTGAAACTAAAAAGGGACCTTCTCACATATCTAGGGGAGGAACTTGTTTAGATCCAGTAAAATACCTTATTTTGCTAGAATGTAGACATGGAACAACAATTCTTGTAGAAATTAAGGAATTTGACTCAATTCTAACAAAGTTCTGTTGAAAAAACACAATTTTAAGCATTATTTTGATCAGAATGCATTAGTATATGTATGCGATGGATCACAATTCTAATAGAGAGTAGAAATTCAGAATAGATTCTTATTGAATTCTTTCCTTGTTATGCAAAATTTTGAATAGTATATCGGAATTCTTAAATTCTGCATGTTAAGAATTCTGCTAGCCTTCTCACTATGCTTGAAAAATAACATAGAAACTGTTTGAATTTAAAGATTATTGGATAAACAGATATCTTTTGGGGACGGGGATGATATTAGATGTTGGAATCAGCAAGGATGATCCATAGTTTATTAACTATTGTTAGAAATGAATGACAGTGGTGATGTAAAATGGCAAAAAATTGATTACGTGATTATCGAGCCACCCTGAAATTGCTTTTTGCACAACAGTATAGATCTCTGAGGGTCTTTCTTTCGCGTTGTGCTTTCGTTCATATATCTGTTGTTCTGTCTCTGCTCAAAGAGAACTATAGTAAAAGTTTGTTGATAACTTACTCAATTATTCATGAGTTCATAGCATCAACATATTCGATAGGCATCGATTCAAAGTTCCATCTAAACTTTCGTTCAAGCTATAGCTTGAAAATATATATGTGGAAACAGTTCGTATATCTATTGAAAGTAAAGCTAGATTTATGTGTTCTGTTGACATAGTAAATATTTGGTTGAATTTTTCACATCTGAATAAAAAGAATACTATGTTGAAGTGGACACACGACCAAAAGATATCAATTTCGATTCACAATAATTTTGCATTGTATCATCATCGAAATCAGTTTCTTTCAGAGAAGGTGTTTATCGCCATGCACTGTTTCATATCATTTATGACAGATGAAGTTTTATTTTGAAAATTCTTATGTGTTAATTAACTGCTGTATGAATACAATTCATTTTCGTAAGCATTCTTCGAATAAGTGTAGCGTTCATTGACGTGATTATTTAGGGACTTGCTGAAACGACAAATAGAGCCCGATTTCACAGTTTATTAATTGTGTGTTACTGCTTCTTGGCGCTCGGCGTCGTAACGTGTATGGCATGTTGGTTAAGTGTAAGTTGTATAGAAAATCATTTTCTTGACATTTTCCTATATACTCGTGTAGTATTATTTTTTTGGTCGAGCTTCAACTCTGCTGGTTGCAAAATTGCGTTTGCGCACTTTCGCAACATTACTTAAACAAGAAATTGGTTGGTTTGAACTGAAAGAAAATAACACAGGTTGTCTTTCGAAGCTACTGGGAAACGATGCGTCTACAATTCAAACCGTAAGTATACATCTCCATTTAGTGTTACTCATGTCCTTTATCTTCATAGTCAATCAATACTGTTTTGAGCACTGTAGTGGAAGTCGTAAGCACGTTGGTGTCAGGATTAATTCTCTCGATCATCTTTTTTAATATAACGATAACAGTAACTTATATTATTATCATTACGGTTCTTACAATCATCTGTTTCGTGTATACTATGCTTTCCAAATACATCACAAACAAACAGCGCCAAGTTTTACAAGATCTTAATATGGTGAGTGTGTTATTTTTCATCATTCGTGGGTCTTGAGTTTTGATCATTGTAGATGGCAATAGAATCAACACAGAATATTTGCACTGTATTCGAACTTCAATTGCAACAAAGTTTCGGCAATCGATATGCAGAGCTTGTTGATAAATCTATCAAGTATTAAGCTCCCAATGCAAATAGTATTCATGTTGTTTCATTTGTTTTTCTAAACTTCTTCTAGAATTCCACTTAAATATATGCACGTAATTGGGGTGTTGTGTGGTATTGAAATGTCGCGTATATTCTTCCTGCAGGCAATAATGCAGACTTTGACTCGTCACTTATTGTTCCAAGGATACATGAGTATGTACCAACTGCTTCTGTAAGTTTTGTATTGAAACACATTTTGGTTAAAAGTCTAGTCTTATCATGAATATATCTAACATAGGATTATGGCGTTTGTAAGCTTTATCAATCAGATATATACAATGATGTATGCTGCGTGAGTATATGTATTCATATGTTAACAGTAAAAAGCATTTCCCATTTTCGATCAGTTGTAATTGTTTTACCAAGAGTGTAGCTCATTAAAATCACAAACCTGGATAACAAGAAAAGAAAGATTATTGCTAAAATTGTTATTAACTTTAAAGGTGTTATTCTGGCTGTTTTCCAATCAGAGTATAATGTTATCGATTGCGGTCATTTTTTCAAATGTCTTATTTACATGCTCTAAGCGCCAGACAAATTTTGCATAAAATTTCAGTTCTGAGAAAAAATTAGAACCGAATAGATATTGTGACCAATTCAATATGATGGATTGATTTTTAAAGATAAATTTAAAAAATAAAATCAGCTTCAGAATAAATTTTTCATAAAAACTGATGATTATTGTTATTCTGTGACTAACCTTCTCCTGGTTCAATCCTGTATTCGAACTAAACACTAACTAAACTAATAACAATCGGTCCAAATATATTTCCTTGCGGATCATACAGAGCACCAATCAATAAGACATAGAAGAGAGAGAAGAAAAAGGGAAGTAGTCGATGAAAGGTAGCATCACTACCTAACAATGAGACTAGGCAAGTATTCATAAAAAGAAATCTACATATGAAAAATAGAGAGTGTTGCATAACCTTTTTCCAGCGAGGTAACGATATGATTTTAAAACGGATACCTAATGAATTTCATACCAAATTAAAGAGTGCCGAAAACTAGATTTATTAATAATAAATAGTAAGATTTATCAAAATATTATAATGTCGAACTTCAGAAATTTTATGCTCTTTTCGTTTAAAAAATTAGAGTACCTGTAACTCAAATATAGAGGAGAATATTTTCTTTTGATATTCTTACATGGTTCGAAAGAGCTCGTCGAGCTCTACAATAATATATATATTAATATTTTTTAAAGCCATTTATCTGAGATAAAAAATTTTTTAAATTATTTACATAGTCCTAAAAAATCTCTAGTCTCTTTTTTTATATGGAAGGAAAACATTAGATTTTTTTCAATAAAGTTAGCTTTTTCTCATTATTTTCACTGATAGGGATGCTTCAAAATACAATCATCTGATGCAGCGTAAAAAATTGCGTCTGACTGGTGTATCTCGAAACGCTTTTGTTAGAAAAAATAATCGAAAAAAATAAATTTTATTGAGAAAATCGAGTGTATTTTTTCCGAAAAAACTACTAGTATCTTAATTTTTTATGCTAAAGAAAGCATAAAGTTTCGTAAATTCGTCATTTAAGTATTTTGATAACCCTTACTATTTATTATTGATAAATGCAGTCATCGACGCGCTTTAAGTTGGTATAAAATGTATTAGATATCCATCTTGAAATCATATCGCTGCGCCGCTGGGAAAAGCTTATGCAACACTCTGTAGAGTAGAAGAAAAGAACGGAGGTGGATATGCTAGCAACATGTGCCATATTTGATAATTATACGAAAACCTGTAGTAATTCTTTATCGTTAGAAAGGTAATTAAGTCTGATAACGGATGACCCATAAAGAAAATCACTGTTAGTATTTTTAACATTTCTCCTCTTTCCTAAATCCAATTGAACTGATTCTTTTACAAAAATTTCTCTGTAAAGCGATATATATAGAAGATGTTACGGAACTTTAAATGTTATCGCAACTGCCCCAAAACCAAATTGCTCTAAAATTGTTCAAAAAAATAAACTCGAAAGAGTGTATTTCATCAGTGTCGGCTTGAATATCTGTGCTATGGCGAAACTAAATTGACCAAAATATGACTCTTACAATTCTCTATCGAATAGTTAAAATACGATTTTTTTTTCTTTGTTTCCAAGAATGGTTTTTTAAAAAAATTTTGTGTTGAAATTTTCAGCTTTTTCAAGGTATATTTTGGAGCTGTTTCTAAAATGAGTCGAGCTGAGTAAAAACGAGCCGATCAGGCTCATTCTTGTGTCGTTTTAAAGAGAAATATTTAATCGATTCAATTCATATGCGATATATCTTATGTAACTTCTCTGAGAATAATTGAAATGGTTTCATTCTCATCTTGCTTAGTTTTAGCGACCAATTTTTTGTGAAACACAATCTGAAAGAGAGTGTTGAAGTGTTCCAGGGTAGAAATTGGACCCTCCCCCCCGAGACCGTGACCGACAGACTCGATGACCTTTGTCACAGACCTTGACCAATGGGCAAAATTAGCGTCACCATTATAGACAGCGACCGACACTGCAGTAACTCGTACTATTTTAGTATAGACTGTAATCTATGAAGGACTAACGACCGTCATAGACATTTATTTGGATAAACTCGGAATATCTGGTTTACAATGTACGCAGTTTCATCGTGTTTCACATTTTTAATCCCGCAGGAATTGCGCTAACAGCTTTTTTTTATCAAAACATGTTTACTACACGTATTGAATAGAAATGAAATTAATCTTGTTTCAAATAATAAAGGGCGTCAAAATCTACCAATAGACAGCGTGAGATATTACTTCTATCACTTTGCACATGAATTATAAAATTCAAAATTATCATTCAAAAAATATTTATTTTAAAAAGTTTTGAGGTATTCGAGTTGTATTAAATTAGGATGGCATCTCAAGTCTCATGAACATCTATATACCATTTTCTAGAGAATTAACTGATTAATCTTTGGTAAAAGAATCAGTTAAATCCAATTTAGAAAAAGAAGGTATGTTAGAAATGCTAATAGTGCAGTTATTTATGCGACACTCATTATTTAATGGTCGGAAATTTTTTCCCAAGACCCTATTTTTCTTTAATAATTGGACCATATATATGGTAAGGCTTATATCAGGTGTAATTTGTAGAACAACTTAACAGAGAGTTCACCAGAATATTTGTCAATTTTGTGTACAACTGGTCGTCAGTAAAATTTAGACTTCTGATTTCATATTTTCAAACAATATATCATCATTAGAAACCTTCAAATCCAAAACATTAACTCTTTCTGACTTATCTGTGAACAATATCAAAGTATACAAATCTTCATATGAGTTAACAGTGCATTTTACGAGTATGTTACCATAATAAATTACTAAAGATATTGTAGAAGTTACAGAGTTAACTAGTTTTGTAAAAAAAAACTTTTCCATTCTTTGAGACGTCGCAGAATTTGAATGGATGAGTGAAGATAGAAAATCGCAAAATACCAACAGCACCCAAAAAACTCGATTTCTCGAATAAGAATTCAATTTAGTGTCAATTCTATACTTTGGCATTTTTCACAAGTAAAAGATGATTCAAAATTCTTAATCGGTCTTAGAAAAATTATTCGTTCTTCGTTTTTACGCATTAAAAACGCTCAAAATTGGATGTATAATCCCTCGCAAAATTGATGAATATTACTCTAAATTTTCAAGTCTCTAGTCCTAATTATAGGTGAGACACATAGGGTCGTATGATGGTGTAGACATTTTTCGATGACCTAAAATCAAAATAGTGATGACTTTCAGGGTACGTAAGAGTCAATAAAAATTTTTATACCAGATGAAGGCGCGCCAAAAATGAGATTTATCAGTTTTAAATATTAAGGATTGTGCCAATCTTTTTATATCAAACATACAGCAGAAATGTCTTATATTTGATCTAAAAAGATTGACAAAATTCTTAACATTTAATATTGATAAGTTCCATTTTTGATGCGCTTTCATTTGGTAGCAAAATTTGTTATTGACTTTTATGCACCCCGAAAACCATCACTATTTTGATTTTAGATTATCGAAAAAAAATCTTCACTATCATACGACTCTATATATCTCACCTATAATAAGGACTAGAGATTTGAAAATTTAGGGTAATATTTATCTAGTTACAAGGAATTATACGTCCAAATTTGAGCGTTATTGGATTTATAATAACGGAGAACGGACAATTTTCCTCAGAACGATGAAAACTTTTGAATCACCCTTTAACTGAGAAGACACTGATAATTTTGGTTTAGATATCCCTAATGATACCCTATCGTTTGAGAATATTAGATAGAAAACATAAATTTTACTGGCGGCCAACATCTGATATGCCTATTACCATATATATACGGTTGAATTGCTAAAGAACAAGAGTGTCTTGGTGAGAAATTTTTCATAATTAAATATTACAATTACTTTTCTAGCCATATAAAATTCTTGGGTATTTTTTTTTATAATTTTCAAATAGGGCAAATTTTACCAGTGTATCCATCCCTGTCCTTTTTGAATTGGAAAACATGAAAAAAATCGAATTTGGCAAAGAAAACGTTTCATAGAAGCGAAGAAATAGATTAATGAACTGATGAAAATTCTATTTGAATTTTTTGATGTAGTTTGAGTTTATTAAGACTAAGCCAGTAAACAAATCTCAATTTTAATGAGAGTATAAGTAATCAAATGGAAGCTTTCCCATTTCTTTTCAAAGCCCTTCATTGTCGGAAGTACAATTGGAAAATAATGTCACATTTTAAGAGACGTTCCATGAGAAAACCAAAGATTTTCTATATACATCAAAACATGTGGGTCAACAGATTCTGGATCTGACCCCATAGGAAGTTAGGCTTTATTGACCCATATAAGAAT
>JAJEKB010016480.1:0-16552 GCA_022393335.1 Macrotrachela quadricornifera | reverse complement strand
ACATGACCAGTCGTTATTAATTTCAGCTTTCGACTGCTCATACCATAGTTGTTTTTCATTTTTCAAATATGTAGTTGCTTGAAATACACGATACAGTGATGGATATTCTAATTCTTTGTATGTTTTATGCAGAATAGATAACCATTGATCGATGTGAGTCATCTGTTCTTCTGTTAATTTCTTAATAGGTTGTGTAGCCATCTTTTCTTGTTCTCTAAATAATTGTAAAGTCGATTTATTATCCAATGAAGATATACTATCAACATGTGTTTTCTCTTCAATTAATTCTACTGCTGATTGAGACGTTGGCATAGTCATTGATGAATTCGTTGAGATAATAAATAAATACCTGACTGTTTACAAACCGAATAAGAATTACTACGTGTTCAAAAAAGAAAATAATATAATAAATCTAAGATATGATATTTTTGTAAATTAAAATGTGCACAAGTGTTATTGTTCATCAGAGACACAGTCCCAAACGAGGGCAGTTCCTTTAATTAGTTAAACGTTCGTTGACAGAAACAATCCCTTAAAAAAGGAAGTTTCTAAAATTATTCCAAGTAAATGCAAATGTAAAGTCACTGGATTAATTTCTTAATAAGAAAGGCACCGCTGTCACCATTTATTATAAACAGGTTAAATTTTAGGAAGACTTGACGATCTTCCCAAAAAATAGATATCCCACCATCTCATATGGAATATCGATAACCCTATAAATTTTTGCGATATTGCTGCATCAGTATACACCTGCATCCATATCAGAATCTGTACAAGATATCGTCCAATTTTAAAGGACATCGTTTGAACAAGCACATACCAAAAATTTGCAATGCGACAACGTGTTTTCTTAGAACAGATCGCAGGCAGATCACCAGTGATATCTCATTGAATGACAAGCGATATCCGATAGGACGACAGTAATATCCCGTTGAATGGTGCAATCGCTAGTAGAGTGTAAGACGATGAGTTCACACTCGATTTCGAAAGCTTTTGTCAGTTTGTCGATGTATTAATATCCTATATCAAACAGCGATATCCTAGCGGAAATGGTACGATATCCAAAAATCAAAGACATCGTCAACTGCTAAAAAACTTGTGAAAATCTTGTTGTTTTTAAATTTTTTTGCTTGGACAATAAAGTAAAGATTCCGAGCTATCGAATGATATCAAGGAAGTCAAGAAAATATTTCTCCTTTATGATGAAATTCGATTTATAAGATAGGGTCAGATGGGTGACCAAATGATTTTTTTTACATACTGCATATACCATTTGGAACGAAAGAAATAGATGTTTAGCGTATAGGTAGAAAGGACATACCCTAATAAGGTAATGGCCAACATTTTCTTTCCACGAGTGGCACTATTATAAAACAGGTATAGATCGTATTTTATCTTCTCCTTCTTTCTCAACAGATCGACTGTTTTTCTAAAGTTGTCCTTCATAACACAGTAAAGATAAGTTGGAGCAGTGCACAGATACTTTTCGCAAAGAACGTATTCAACATTATGAGTGAAAAACCTGCCGAAACTACTGAAGAAGAAACGTCACTATTAGAGGATCTTATTCTAAATGAAAATGATTTAACTGAAGAAACAAAAACGCGTTCCACTTATCATTCTAATACCTTTAAATGCATTCGAAGAATATCGATATCGAATACTTCAAGACAAAAATTTATCGCTCATAAGTCGACATAAATTTTTTTCCATGTTAAGTAACACTTATGCAAATAGTAACGAAGTTCTTAATTATATGGCAGAAAATCACGAACTTCTCTCTCGCAATTGGCCAATCATTGGTTCACTTGTAATATGTGGTCTTCCAAGAACAAGCACGCCACTGCTGTATAATTTGCTAGCATGTAATGCTCTTTGTCAGACGAAGAGTTCTGGCAAGACAATTTCTAAAAGAGTATGCGAATAAACTAGATGGCACAGAAAATAATTTCGTTGCATCTCGCCAATTCTTTGATGTCCAGGAAGATTATTTTTATCTAATGAAATGAAAAAAGCTTTTATTTATAACTATCATGAAATATTCTTACAAATATTAAATTCTGTTGATGTACCTTCTTTTCATTGACTATTGAAAGCACCTGTGCATGTTTTCTATTTTAATACACTCCTTCAACATTATCCAAATGCAGCGCTAATATAATGACTCATCGAAATATGAACAAAGTTTTGCCATCGCTTGGAGAAAGTGTTCTCAATAGAAACAAAACTCATCACACAATATACTCAATTTATCGATAAAATGATTGAATGTCTTATCTAATTTCGGATTGCACATTCGGAGAAGAATACTTTTCATGTGAATTATGAGGATTTAATGAAACAACCAATTGATACTGTTCATCGTGTTTATAATCATTTTGATGTGAAGTGGTCGGATGAATTCAAGTTTGCTATGCAATCTTGATCTCATAATAATCCTCAAGGCAAACAAGGTCATCATGCTTGCAGTCTAGATGATTTTGGTTTTCTAGCCGAAGACATTCATGCTCGCTATGCTGATTATATTAATACATTTCGTCGCTTATCATCTTGAAAAGTAACTCAATGAAGTCAGTTTTCTTTTTAATAGAAAACAGACTAAATGAATACATTTAACTTGCATATTCGATGGTGAATGATTTCATGACATTGTTTAAATTGTTCTTTTTATTTCATGCTAGTCATGTTAATTTAACTAATATTTCGTAAGGAAGTGAAGGAATGAGTTTTTTTATGTAATAATTATATTAATGATCTATGAAAATAAATCTAAATTTGATATAAATCCAATGAAGTGAGTATATCTCAACTAGCATCTAAAACTTTTCAAAGAAAAATCATAAAATAGGAACATGAATTGAGCCTGTATTCTCCGATATTCAATGGTTACTTTACCCTTTAGGCTATTCCATATTTTGGGCAGTCAAAAGCAACGATTGTATATTTCACTACTTGTTCAAAAACAAACTGCACTAAGAGAATGATAATGATTAGTTTGAACTCATATTGTTATAAGAAAACTCGAAACAGGTTATATGAATCCGCCAAAAGAACAAAGCACAATCCTTACTCACTAAATCGCACAGTTGTAACAGATAATGGCAGATGGATCGCTCAAGACTGCCCCGGTAGAGGATTCATTACTTTAGCTACTCACTGTTATATGAAGTTAGATTATCCTAACAAAAGTGAATAATTGTACAACATTGAAGTCTATCCTCGATTTGCTTGTATTTCTTTTATAAATTACAAGATATATTTCACGCAAATATGAGGAGCACTGGAAAAAGTATACCGCAGACTGCAGTGTAAATGTGCAACAAGCTAATAATGTCTATATTTAATGAATAATGAACGAATGCGCAAAGCCAGCATATAATTTGCAGCGCTAAAAGGTTTTCTGCTCACTCATAACAGCAGTTGACAATGCCTTTGATTTTTGGACATCGTATCATTTTCGATAGGATATCACTGTTTAATATACTGATAAACTGACAAAAGTTTTCAAAATCGAGTGTGAACTCATCGTCTTACACTCTACCAGCAATTGCGCCATTCAGCGAGACATCACTTTCCATTCAATGAGATGTTGCTGTCATTCTATGGAACATCGCTTCTCATTCAGTAGAATATCACTTGTTATTCAATGAGATATCACTAGCGATCTGCCTACGATCTCATCTAATGAGGGAACCTCTCCAAGTAACACCCTTCGTTTGAGCTTATATTTTGCCTATAGGTAGAACTCATAGCGTAGATAAGAGCCCTAAAAGGGTTCATGTCCAAATCTTATTGTTGTTGAGATGTGATGCAACGATATCACAAAAATTTATAGGAGTATCGATATCCCATGAGAAATGGTAGGATATCTATTTTTTGGGGAGACCATCAAGCCCTCCAATCTTCTGGATTCAGATCTAATGTATAGAAGCTTTCTTATTACACAACAACAATGACTTATCAATGCCGTTTTTTTCTTTTTTGTCATATCTCTTATCAGTGTACAAATGCAACCATGTAGAAATGAAGTAAGATGATAAGAATAGAGAATCGCTTTTGTTCTGCGTAGTTTTCATCTGTCTGTTATATGTCGTTCTTATCCTGCATATTCACAAATTAAAGAAAGAATATGATCTTCTTATGCAAGACGATTTTCAATGGGACAAACATTTTTCATGGATGATAAAAACACAGAATTTGATATTTGACATAATTTAGATCAAGACCCAATCAGTTTGATGTCATGTTTACCTTGAAATTCGGCCTATTTTACCATGGATAGCTCATCAAGTTAACATATGATCGAATCCCTCATATGAAAACATTGGTTCACATCATTCTGAATACTTTCATTATCTGTTCTTAGACAGATAAAATCGAATCATTTAACTTGTTGCGGGATGATTGAAAGAGTTAAGAAGATATCAGATGTTCTTTTAAACGTTACTAAACAACTTCAATCTTCGTCTTTATCTACATAGTCATTTCATCAACAGAACATCTCGATTTGTATCTTTTAGTTCAAGGTAATAATAGTTTCTGTAAGATATTTATTTTTTAGATACTAGAAAAATGAGAAAAGTAATATTGGTATGCTTTTCAACATTTTTTGCCAATTAATATTCTCTAATTTTGGGCGAAATATGAAGTTAAAGGGCTTGAGAACTGTTTAGTAACTGTGAACGATGCAATAAAATTCAAACAGGTGATATCTAAGTCATAATGACGAATAATAGATATCTATTATCTAGTAACAACATAAAGCTTCATAAATTTCATGTTTTGTTCGTTTTTCGTATTCAAAGTAAATACTACGGTGACAACAATGTTGACTAGAACAGTTTTTATACTTCTTCATTCAATTTCAAACCTGTGTCTAGTTACTTGCCTTCTATGTACAAACTGTGCTGATATTACACTACCATTCAATAATGCAGCAGAACTGCCATCAAAATGTGAAGGTAAATTTGTTGAAGCTATTGCTTGCCAAGCGATTTTTCATACGAATTACTTAACAAAAGAAATTCATTTGAATCTTACCAGTGGAGATGATCCAAAAAGAAATTATCAGTTAGATTTATCAGTTCAAAATAAATTTGATGATCCAAAAACGATAGATTCTAACACTACATATACGTGTAAGACAATAAATGACTGTGCAAAATTATTTTATCAATCAACTATACAAAAGTTAATTCAGAATGAACCAATACTAGACGATATGCGAGCTGAAATATATGATCCAACAGAAGTCAATGTTGAACAATGCTCTGATAATCAAGATCAACCGATAACATGTAAAAATGGTTATGGATGCCATGGTTTTGAAATAATCGAAAATGGCAAGACCGATTATGAAGGAGAATGTCGAAATGCTAGTACGGTGACGATATTTCCTCGTCTATATTTTAGAATTACACTTGTACAAGGTGACCCGCTCCTTTCATCAGACTGGAATCATCTTGGTTTTACTTGCAATAAACAAAGTTTGTGTAATACCCGACAAAATATTCAGAAAATGGTGAAATTAGCAAATGAATTCTACCCATGGGAACTTATTGGAGTAAACGAGTCAAACTCTCATGTCGCCGTTGGTCACAAAGTCGCTGGAATGTTAATCATGGATCAAAGAAAAAATGCCGGCAAATCAAAAAAACGATCAAAGAGCTTCGCGGCACAAATCAAATGGGAATAAGGCTTATTCAAACTCAAACGTTTCTATGACATATAATTATCTTCTTCTTATTGTGATGTTAGCTGTTTACATTTTTCCCAATTAATTATATATCGATTTTCTTCATTTGATACACACTTGAACTGTCAAAATGTCATCAATTCTTTTTATATATTTTTTTCGTAAATTTGAATAAAAGGTCTAGTGTATGACTACGCCATCATAATACGAAATGAATAGATTTAAATCAAATCTAATAAATTGCTTCGTTTACATCTCAAATAATTTTTTTCATATCTTTATTTGAAAAATCGTTGCACCTTCTCATATTCTCTTGCCTATATTGCACGAAACAAAAGTGCATAGAGATAATCGATACAGCTAATTGTAAATCCAATTGTAGGATCATTAGTGGGTTCCAGTAAATTAGAGTTGCTGCCACATATTGTTTTTTTTTCATTAAGTAAATAAATCTGAAGGTGAGGAAAACAGATGAACTATCTGATCAGAATCTTATAACAATTCCGAAAATGAAATTAGTCAAAGTAGATATTATCATCCCAAATGTAGAAGCAGGAGATGCAGTTATTCAATTAGATACTAGTTAAGATAGCATGCAGAGTTATTCACGACAATATCAAGCGAAAGAAACTTACCGGACGCTTGTGGTAATAACTGGCTCGTCAGTTGATTCTGATTGACTGCTCACTTGCTCAAATTTGATATCACTATTATTAATTCGTGTGCAAGCACTCTAGCATTAACCGAAAGACAATCTTTACGAAATGAATTCAAATTTGTTTTTACATTACTTAATTGACTTTTTACCAATTGAATATGTTCGAATGTTATCCCACCATCTTTAACAATTTATTTCATTTCTTCTTGAAGAGCGTCTTTCACTCTATCCTTCTATGCTATTTGATCAGTATTCAACTAATATCATAACTCTAAAATTCCGATAAGATTTGTTTCTTTCGTATATGTGCCTGTGACACGAAGGTGAATGTTTGTGAGTATTTTTTGTATAATGTTCGATAGTAACAAGATAGAGAACTTTGGTTTTCACCCTTGTAAAGAGGAGATAAAGACGCATGAAACTTTATATTACTGATTTTTCTTATATAATTTCTGAGGTTTTTTTGATTCGATTTTATAAACGTTGGAAAAAGCTTTTTTTATGAATAAAGAAAAAGCAAAAAAGTTGTTAGAAAATCGTAGGAGGATTTCATCTGGAATATTGATTATCTCTAAATAAATAAATTGAAACATCTGAATCTTTCGCAGTGTGTAGATGTTCGATTAGCGGTTTTAATGTGAACTTGATTATTGAATGTTTACTGCAAACAACTTACGGGATAGGTTTCTTCTTGAAAAGAACAACTAAAACCCTTACAAAGAAAACAGATTAGAATAATCATTAGTATACGGTTCGAAATGTTTTCATCTCCTCTTTAACTCAAATATACCACATGCCAGAATTATAAATTACATCAAACCTTTATATTTGATACGATATCCCATGTGAAAAAGTGCATCTTTAACACTATATTTTCTCATTTTTTGAAAGGTATCTACTAATAACTTTTCAAGGACTGTTTGATGCACTTTTAGAAATATTCCAGAGGCTATGTTAGGGTACTATTAGTAACTGCTTGAGGACTATTTCTGGGTATCATTAGTACCTTTCTGGTGACTATTGTGGTACTATTATTATATTTTCAGGAACGATCTCGAAGTGTCATTAGTAACCTCCTGGGAGATATTTTGGACACTATTGGTAACTTTCTGGGGGTCATTAGAAGTACTATTCAAGAGGAAAAACAGCGACCTGTGATGTACTGACTTGAAATGAGTTTTGATGATTCTATGAAGCTCACATCTAAAAATTTGAGTATAATTTTAACGGTCAAGTTTTGGCTTTTCTCTTACAGGCAGCTCCTATTACGGACGTCCAACAAACTATTTTATAATTGCGAATGACCGAGTCCAGTAAGATAAGCACCACACTTTTCTCATCAGAATAACCCGAGAAAGTTTAAATTTTCCACGAAAAAATAACTTCACACTTTGCCGTTAAATTCGCTCTTTTATTATTAACAAATGCTGGAGAGAAAACGTGCTTTTTTAATATTTATCTACTGCCCCATTATAAGTTGACAAAATGGAGATAATAAATTTTTTCTTATCTTCTAACAAATATGAAAAAGTTGCGAGCAAAATCATAGTTATTTTCTTTTCCACTTTGCCATCAAAAGGAAGTAAGTAAAGGCAATTCAACACTGTAACCGGTGTACTAGGCTTTATCGGCTCTTTTTTTGAGGATGCCAATTATATGAAAAAGAAAAGAAACCAATAAAGATCTCAAACCAGTTACAAATGTCAGACAACTTGAGAGTAAGTATGTTTTGGGAATCAAATATTTTGCGAAATTCACATCTAAAAATATGAGTGTAATTTCTTTATAATTCAAAGTGTGTTTAGGTGATTTTTATGAGTTTGTATTATTTAACGTAATATAAGTGATTCTTACATTAATGAATTTTTTTGTAATGATTTATGACCATTATTAAGCAGATGAAAAAATAGTTGAAATTTATAACATTTCTGGTTAGTTTTATTCATATCGACAATCGTTTCATTGCAAGAATAACGAATCGTTGCATGAGAAAAAGTTAACGATTTTCTTCTATAAACTTTATTCAGTTGACATTGTATGTGATCAACACTTTTAGATCAAAACATATACCATATCATCCTACGAATTCGTCTAATTAGATACATACGAGATTACTGTTCAGTAGACTATATGTTGTTTAGTTTTCTAAAAGATAGAAATAGAACGATACTCTATCTCAGCTGGATAGACAACATGATCAAATTTTATTCGGTATTTGTTTCATTCTATTGTCACTACGCGAATCTGAAAATCATGCGATCAAATATTTCATGTGTTATCAAATCATGTATTTCCTATCTTAAATGCAAAGAGCTTAAAACATACTTTGTTGTAGGACAAAGAGAATCAAATCGATTTCTAATGATATCTGCTCATTTCTTTCAGTAGAAATGAGTTCTTATATAATTACCATAAATTAATAGAATTTATTGAAAACGCTAGAATTAAAGGAAAATCATAAGAAATCATGAAAACTTAGAATAGGTCATCACTATTGGAGATCTTCAAAAATCAAATAAATAAATGTTAATAGTTAAAAATGAATAGAAATCAGGACATTTGATTTTTAACTTTATTGCCAGTGATTTAAAATTATTTCAAATATCTTTTGAATGTTTGTAGTAATATTTAATCCAATTTAGTGATTATTTATATGCTTAATATGTTATATGATTTCTGGCAATAGAAATCAGTTTATTTACCTTTGTTTTATGATCCAAAATGAATACTTACGAAGTATATTCTGACAGGAGCTTTCTATTTTAATTGATTATACTAAAAGTTTTTGAATATTAATCAAATAAAAACATTAATTTTGATTTTATTTTGAAACTGTGAAAAACCGTATGCATTAGAATCTCTAATTTAAAAGATTCTATCACGAGTTAAAATGGTTCAAGATGATGTAAATGAGTCTAGGCGATTTAAAGTGATTTATCTAAGTACCAAAGATCAAAGATAATTTTGCTGAGTTCTATTGACTTGTGTGATTTAATTTTGATTTTCAGCTAATTTAAACCAGCTGCTTCTTACTTGATATCATTAGTAACTTTCCGAGGGTTATATGGGATACCCATAGTGACTTTCTGAGGACAATGGCGGGGGTGGATTAGTCGTTGCAGGCTTGCTAATGATACACCGAGATAGGTCTTGAGAAAGTTACCATTGGTACTCCCTAATAGCTTTCAGAAAGTTACTAAAGTTATCCCAACACAGCCCTCAAAAATTCACCTATTGTACCTTCAGATAGTATTTAAAAAGTTACTATCGTGAGTATCTCAGATATCTCTCGGCAAGTCACTAATAGTGCTTGCAAATAATCTCTAGAAATTTACTAAGAGTACTTCTAAAAAGTCTTGAGAAAGTTACTAATAGTATCCCGAGATAGGTTCCAAGAGATTACTAATGATACCTCCCGATAGCCCCTGAAAAGTTAGTAATGGAGGTTTTAGAAAACTTTCAAAAACTGACGAAATATGATGTTAAAGGTACAGTATATTTCTAATATGAAACATTCTAGAGAAATATAAAAATTTGATGTAATATATAATTCTGATTTCTTCCATAATAGAGTTAAAGAAGAACTGCTGACGCTCATGAGCATTCGTATGAGCATGACCTATATATCCCTAATTAAGATCTTGACGACACTATCTTTCGATTGCCGTAAGTATGTTCATACTATTAGACTATAATATTTTAACTAAAGTAGTAAAAACGACATTTCTTATCGATAAAACTTTGGGTAATTGATCAATAATTATGAAATTGTTCTTATTATTTATTAAACTCTTATCTTTATTTGATTTATACGTTTAATAGATTTACATTTCATCATCGACTTCATAAAAAAAAACCAAAAGGGTTTACTCAATCAAAATGACACTAACGTACATTGCACAATTCTCTTTTGTACTCTGTCTACAGAGCACATGGATAAATTTGCACAATATTTTATAAAAAACGATGATTTTTTTTAAAGGAGAACACAAAACATTTTTATGACTCATATATTAGTTTTCTTAAAGGTATAATTAATATTTCTGAAATGTCAATTTCATCATTTGTTTTCTTTGAATGCAATATTAAAATCTTAAAACCATAAACAGTTCATGATATATTTTATATATTCAGGTGTTATATAAGTATATTTGGATACTGCCTTATTTCAAGTAATGTTGTAATAATAATGACTCATGATATCAATAACTTGGAAATTTCATATAAATTTGTACAAATATATATAAGAAGATTTAAAAAAATTTTACAAATGATTTCATAATTTTAATAATCATGAATTGTATTGTATTTTTTCTTGTTCATTGTAGAATTTAAAATGAATTTTGAATCGCTGGCTACTGAGATTTTATTCGACGTATTTGATTATCTCAATGATATTGATATTTTTCAAATATTTTATAATCTCAATTATCATTTTAATCAACTTCTTCTAACTTATTTTCGAATATCTCCTCAACTTAATTTACAATCAATCCCTAAAACTTATTTTGATATTGCATGTAAATATTTTATTCCATTAATTATTAATAATATTCAATCACTTCATCTTTCAAATGATAATGATACTCCACAACAAATCAATCGTTTTTTATCATATGGTTTAACTTTATATAAATTTATTAATTTAAAATCACTTTCATTAGATTTTATGCATTCAGAAAAAATTATTAATAGAATGATGATTGAATGGAAATATCCAAATAATCTTACTCATCTTAAAATCACTAATTGTCAAGTTTTAAATGATTGGAATATTGTTGATTCAATGATAAATAATATATGGAGTTTACCTAAACTTACTCATTGTCATTTAGATATTGAGGTTATTGATGGAAATTATTCATTTGTACCAAATGTAATATCATCATCTATAAAATATTTGTCAGTCAAAGGTCTTAGTTGTAATATTATAGAATTAAATCATCTATTTCAATATACTCCTTATCTTCAATATCTTAATATTACTATTAATGACGAAACGAACATCGATCAACATTTGTCATTTTCTATTCCGCTGCTTACTACATTAAAAGTCTGTTATCAAGGTTCGTTCGATGTACTAAGAAATCTCCTAGAGATTACACCAAATTTGCGTCATTTGACAATAAGAATGAAGGAAATCTGTGTCGAGGGACATCAATGGGCAGAAATTATTACTAATCATTTATCCAAACTTAAAGTCTTTCATCTTTTAATGCAATTAAGTGATTTAACATGGGGACCAAGTCTAGATCAATTAGTTAGCACATATCGAACTCCCTTTTGGATAGAAGAACATAAATGGTATATTCTTCTTCATTACTATTGTAATAGTCGTCTTAATCGTTATACTATGTTTCTTTATACTTTGCCCTATATCTTTGGTGATTATAATATTGACTTCAACTATAGTTATGCAAGATCAGAATCATATTTTTTAAATTATGATGATCAAATATCTTATGATCATGTACATCATCTCTTCTGTAAATCATTACGTACAATCAAATATCGTTTTCGCAATCGATTTTCTCATATCTATCATTTGACATTGAACCTTCCTTGTGATGATAATTTATGGACTTTTGTACCAACATTCGACCAATTGAGAGTACTTGAAATATTCCTATCCTATACCGAAGCATATAATACAAATGCTTCATTTCAATTACAAACTTTACTTAAACAAGCACCAAAACTTCATTCATTAGTTTTCAGATCATCGATAAGTTCATTACTACCTCTACTTGAAAGTACTAGTGAATCAATAATCAAACTTGATTTGCAAAATTGTGATAATTATTTTAATTATTCAAATTGTGCTACTTTATTTCTTTCATCACTTGGTAAACAATGTCAAATATTATCGATTAAAGTTAGAGATAAAATGAATATTCTTCAACTTGTGAAAGAAATGCCCCAACTTCGCACATTGAATGTGGAGTGTTCCTCAGATACAGATGAAGACGATGTATCAGTCTCCGATAATGATGAAGTGGATGTATCAGTCTCCGATAATGATGAATTAATTGATTGGTTAAAAAGTTGGCTGCCATCTACTTGTATTATTACAAGAGATTCGTGTTATTTAAATACAATTCACATATGGATTCGTTAAAACTATATTATGATAATATTACTCATTTGTAAAAATGTTTATTTTTTAGTTTTTTGCTATAAAAATAATTAGCTTTTTTACTAGTTATCTAAGTTTTCTACTCACATTCTGTTTGGAATCTAGAAGATAACTACTACAAGGTTCCTAGTTTGTACATAGTTATTGTTAATCGTTGGCTGCAATATCTCCTACCGACACTTGACTATTGTTGACTTATTAACAGACACCAATTAATTAAGACTCGGTATGACAATATTTTATGATAAATAGCATCGTCTTAGTAGAAGAAAAGAATAATAACAATGTATGATGGGCACTACTAATAAATGCAATTGCATTTAAGGTTAACAACTTTACAACTGGTTACGTTTGAAACAGACATACAACACATAACACGAATGAGGAAGAAAAGAATGACTAATAAACAAAGGAAAGATATCTTAAACGCTAGCAGTCACATGATATTATTTGTTAACGCTAGCAAAATTGAATATAAAAGGATGACTTTTATTAACATACATCAAAATTCTATCCCTGTGATGGTTTATCAAAACGATTTTAATTTTATTCAGTCTGAGTTTGAAGACATTCACGATCTTTCCTAACTATATGTTATTTTGTCCTACTTTTATAGTGCAATCGATGTTGTCACTAAAATCATTCTGACATTTACATAAATTTTGTGTTTAATTTATTTAAAAATATAATTGATTCTAGATATATATCTAGTAAAGTCATCAACCTGCATATCTAGCTCAACTTAGTACCATAAAAATGAGTGACTCATTTTTTTTAAAGCATTTTATGTCCCTACTAATATTTATGATTTTCTTGCTGAAATACTTCGCCTAAATAAGCTCTGAAAAGGCAATGATGGATATGATGATTAGTCGACTATAGATGTTGATCATGTAATAAAAATATTAATAATTCAGAGCTAGTTATACTTTTGAAGTTGAAAAATAAAAATAAAATTTTTGAAAAGCGCCAAAATTTTGTTGTCAATCTATTATTTATTGCATGAAAATAACATACGAAAACTATTGTACATGAATTTTCAAATATGTCCTCAGGTGTAATTTCGATTTGATATTTACATAATAATTGCGCATATTGGAAAACAGAACGAATTTTGAGCATAGGATAGATGAAAAGAAACTGTATTGACCTTCTTTTTTCTGTTTCGTTTTGTTATAAATAAATCTTCACGTAAATCGAATGTTGATTTAGTAAGGTTAGAAACAAAATAGTACATCAATTTTCCAACTCTGCGTTCTCTACTTCCTACTTTTTAAATGGCGTATATAAATAGAAATATATTTATTCTTTTTTATTTATGTCAATTCATTTCAAAAAATGTCTTCAAATGCAAATAGACAAAATAGAAATAATAAACAACAAGAAAATCGAAATTATTTTACACCAAGAGATGAACGTATGGTTGCTTTTCAAAAATATATTCGTCGTTATGAAAGTAAAATTTATATATTTTTCTAACATATAAAATAAATATTTTATTATTTTAATAGTTAATCAAACATTTGCTAAAAAATTACTTGGATTAGATGGTTATGAAATTGTATTTATTTGTGATGATTCAGGTTCAATGAATACACCACTTGGTACAAACTATTCTTTTTATTTTTTTTCTTTATATTTTAATTATTTTTTAAAATTTTTAGGTGATGTTTTTGGTCCTTATAATAATTTACCAACTCGATGTAGGATAAATTTTATATTTATTTTTTCTCTATTTTTTATTTATTAATAGGGGATGAACTTAAACAAATAGTTTCAATAGTTGTTGATTTAGCAAGTAGTCTTGATCCAAATGGTGTTGATGTTTATTTTCTTAATCGTGAACCGATTTTTAATGTAAGAAGTTCATCAGAATTAATTCCAGTTTTTGCTGTACCACCAGAAGGTATATAATTTAAAAAAAAAAAAAGATTTATTTTTTATTTTTATTTTAATTATTTCATGTGGTACACCAATTGTTCCTGTACTTCGTGAAGTTCTTCATACAAAACAAAATGAAATTCAAGAACGTAATTTACTTATTCTGATAGCAACAGATGGTGTACCAACAGATGATAATGGTCATCCAGATATTTTATCATTAAAAAATGTTTTAAAATATGAACGTAATCCAATAGATCGAATACCGGTAACAATTATTGCTTGTACAGGTAATAAGAGAAATAGAAAATTTGATAAAAAAAAATTATATATATATATATATATATTAGATGATGATCAATGTATGGAATATTTAAATCAATGGGATAGAGATATTTTAAGACTTGATGTTATTCATGATTATCGAAATGAAAAAAAAGAAATTTTAAAATGTCAAGGAGCCAATTTTCCATTTAGTTTTGGTGATGTAAGTTAAAATTCTTTTTGCTTTTTCTTTATTTTCTTTTGTTTATTTTTTTTTGTTAAAGTATATTGTTAAAACTTTAATGGGTGGTATTGATGATTGGTTTGATTATTTAGATGAAAAAAAAGTATCATTAGATAGTTATGGATATTCAAATTTTGATGTGCAATATTAAATATTTTTCTCTTGAAAATATATCGAAATTATTTTGAATAAAAAATTAATAGATATTTGTTTTATATTTATATAGATTTTTATGTGTATAATATAAATCCGATGAAGAAATGCATTGTCTGTAATCAGACAATTGTAATCAATCAAAAATTCAGCTTGATAGCGTTTGAAATTCTCTACAAAATCATATATGACTAGGTCTAGAAATTATTTTAGATATATATCTAGAAAACGGAAATAAATAAAGACATATAAAAAGTAACAAGTTTGACATAATCAATGGCCACATGTTGCATCGATTTTTTATCATTGCTTTACCCTGTTAAAAAATAAATTATGGCAAAAGATGCAGCATGAAAAGTTCTATAATTTACCTAAGATCATTTATCTTATATTTCCGCTACTTGTTTTTAAAATACATAATATTTTGATTGATCAAATTTCGACTGTGCAAAAAGAATTCATTTTTTTTATTTTCATCTTTTAATAACTTTGTTAATTGTAAAACTGTACACACTGTATCGTGTAGTGTGTATTAGATTTTTTTAATAAAATATATTGGTTAATAATACGATGAAATAGAAGAAAACAATTTTATCTTTTGCCAAACAAAAAAAATTTCATTTTCACACAGCTGACATTTGATCACTCAAAATTTTGTGTTATTTGAAAACAAGTAGTGCAGGTATAAAATAAATGATCCTATGTAAATTGTGGAACTTTTCAGGCTGCATCTTTTGTTGTATTTTGTTTTTTTTCACAGGGCGAAATAAATAATGAAAAATGGGATGCAATATGTGGCCATATACTATGTCAAGGCTGATACTTTTTGTACGTCTTTATTTTTTGCCGTTTTACATATATATCTAAAACAAATTCTAGGCTTAGATATAGATAGTTTTGCAGAAAATTTCAAACTCTATCTTTTTATAATAAAAAGAAACTTCAGCTCCAGGGATAACACAGAAGAAAATTTTGATAATACAAACAGTATAATTTTTTATAGCCTATTTGTTAAATCATACTTAGATTGGATCTTTTCATTCCTATATAAGCTAATGATTCGTGAAAAAGAACTTAAGAGTCATGATTAATAATATTATTGAATATATTTCATAAAATCAGTATGATTTGCTTGTATATTATTACTTTGAGTAGTCCAAAAGTTCTGATCACGATATTTAAAGAACCTTATTGGATAAGATGATCTATTCAGGAATGAAAAATCAAATATACTATGTTGTAGAACTGTTTGAATTACGTCGAATGGTATATAGTCAATATTGTTTTCACTAGATTTTGAAAGAACTAGTACCAATTTCCTGATAGACGATTACACGTTCACCTTCACATTCATCTATGCTCATACTGATGAGATGGCCGAAGATGCAATCTATATGAAGCCGTAATCTTGGGGATGAGAGTGTAGTCATCTATCAGTAAACTGGTTCTAACTCTTTCAAAGTGCTATGAAAATAAAATTTACTGTATACCATTCGACGCGTTTTAAACCGCTATACAATA
>JAJEKB010016479.1:0-13528 GCA_022393335.1 Macrotrachela quadricornifera | reverse complement strand
TATACCGTACCATAAGCTAAAATTTCAATAAAATGGCTCTAGCTGCTGAAGAAAAAGCCGTCGGCCGAAATCCTTTTAGGCTTTTTGCCTACTCGAGGTCCGCTATTGAATGATGTATGAACGAACGAAATCGGAGCGGGGCACCTGGGGATATTCCCTCGTTAGTTACAAGTAACTACGTAAATAGGTAGTTGCTATTTACAAGTAACTACCTAAATAAGTAGTTACTATTTACAAGTAACTACCTAAATAAGCAGAGCTGAGACGCAAGTACATGTACTTGTACTTTCTGTACTTTTCAAGTACAAAGTATTTGTACGTGTACTTGGCTGAAAGTACTTGTACTTGTACTTGTACTTGTGTAAAAGTACTTGTACTTAAACTTGTACTTGTACTTGTACTTGTGTAAAAGTACTTGTACTTGTATGAAAGTACTTGTACTTGTTGCTAACAATATCTTAATTGTCCTCTTTTTTAAATAACCATCAGAAAATTATAAAAACTTACTTCGGATTCTCTGTTGTCAATTACTGATATAAACGACTTTTATTTTTGTTTTTATTCAGCTAATGAGATTTGATTTATTTTTTCTTAGAAATTCTACATTGTGACTTATGAGTAAATATAGAACGTCGAAAAAAAAGACTCATTCAAAAGAAACTACAAAAACATGTTTTAATGGATAAAAAGGTATACTACAAAAAACTATATTTTAAAACTATTTATAACAGATTTTGATTAACTCGTAGAAAGACTAATGATTGAAAGAGTTCATCTTCCATCGATGTCCTTTTAGGTGACATGACGAGTCCTGACTGACTAAAAACGCGTTCGATTGGAGCAGATGATGCTTGAACTGAAAAAACCTGCTTCACGATACCTGCTAGTGCGGGTGAGAAACTAGTTTTCCATGATGAAAGAGAACTCATGCGATTCGGATCGTTGAGGTAGGTGGTTAGTTCATCTGTTGGACTAACCTCTGTATTTGATGAAAGCGGCCCTTCATCTTCATCGTATTGAAATAGCTTTCGTTTTTTAATGTTTGTAGCACCTTGTGCTGAAGTTTCATCACTGCTCAAAGATGAATGTTGCGTGGATGACTGACCTATCTGTTTATTCCGATTTCGTTCACATTCATCTAGTACTAAATTTATCATTGCATGTTTTATTTTGGATTCCATCGATGGAGTATAGTTCATCAAATGAATCCAGCGAAACTTGAATTTTGGGTCTAATAAAGTTCCCACAAAATATAATGGATCATTGAACGGATCACTACCAAGCACTGGTAGCAGCGATAGACGCTTCACAATTCCAGCGAAACGAATATTTATTGACTGCTCCAATTGAGTGATCAATTTTTTTAATAATGATGTTTTGACACTCATTTGTTTCAAATGGTGGATTATATGCACAATTGCTGGCACCACCATACTAACGGTAGCTGTAGTCTCAGATTGACAAGCAGCTGTTATGTCAGCAAACGGCTCAAGCACATCAACAACCTCCTCGAGCACATTGAAATCGATATTGTTAAAGCTAAGAGTATCATCACCGATAGCATTGGTAATATCCTGGATGGTTTTCTTTCCCAATCGAAGAATTGACTGAATGAGAAAATATTCAGAACTCCATCGGGTTGTGTTCGATCGGTTTATTCGTTTTTCGACCTCATCCAAAAGATCGGCAATCTTTGTCGACTTATGAGATTTTCTCGAAAGCTGTTTGCATTTGGACAAAGTTCTAGAGAGGTATTGTACATTTCTCAATCCATCTCGAATTGCTAGCTGTAGACTGTGTGCGAAGCATGAGAGTCGCAGATTCGTCTCTTTTGCTCCAGTTGATTCTTCAGCTTTATCCTCAATCGGATCAACGAATGTCCATTCCATTTCAGAATCAGATCCATCAATACTGTTTTTATCTGAGGAGCTATCGGCACTATCGCTAGTCTGTGACTGACTTTCTAGATCGTTCTCTTCGCTAACCGTCAGTCCGAATTTATATGCTTTAATCATATTTGATGCATTGTCCGTGATAATTCGATAGATTTTTCTACTGATTCCCAGTTCATCTAGAATATCTTTCGTGATATTACGAATGTTTTCAGCTGTATGTGACCCTTTCAGTCGGACAAACTTCAACAAAACCGCATGTGGTTTCAAATCAACATCAATAAAATGCCCAGTGATTCCTAAGAATGCTTTTCCTCTTCGATCACACCAAGTGTCGATAGTAACTGAAAGATGTTCGATTTGATTGAGCATCACGTCAACTTTTTCTTTCACTGACGCATACAATGATGGAATAACTTGAGCTTTGATGTAACGAGCCGAAGACGGTTTCCATTTATGCGCGACCACCTTCATGAATCTTCGAAAACCACCTTGTTCAATCATCGAAGGTGGCAAATTACATTTCACTATCAGATTTGCCGCTATCGACTCGTTGATCTTTTTATCATAACTAGTACCTTCATCGTCCATACTCTCGTGTATTTCACCATCTGACACAATGGGATCACGACTACGGCTTTGGGAGTACTCTTTCTTATGTTTCCTTTTTAAATACTTATGAAAATTTCCAGTAGATCCAATTTTATCCTTATACTCTTCAGCACAGTATTTGCAATGGCCCAATACCATACCCTTCTTCGGCGGGTCAAAATCATAAAATGCTTTCAGAAATTCCATTATATAACAAGAAAATGGGTTAACTGCCTTATGTAAACTAACGTTCGTAACTTTCTATTGTAGAAGAAGCAACAGTCAAGTACGACAAAATTATGCCAAATGACTGAAATGCAAAAGATTGTTGGTATATATAGTGTCCACCGGGTCTACGACACTTGCGCACGCCGACATTTGCGCACGGACACTTGCGCACGGAAACTTGCGCACTACGACACTTACGCACGGAAACTTGCGCACGATGACACTTGCGCACTGCAAGATACGCACGTACATCTTGCGCACGAAATAAAAATTCATAGTAATTATTATCGATACTTCGAAAGGTAGTAAAGATACAAACAGATAACAGAAAAAACAAAATTTCCATATTTATTTCAAGATCATAAATAGAATAATTAAGTATGTAAACAAAGCATGAATAAAAATTATAGAACAATATTATTTGCTATGGCATTAATTTGATCAATAATATTTTGATGAGGATTTAAAACAAGATTAAATAGTCGTTGATCAATTTATTGATACTTCTTTTTTTTATTAACTGGCTCACCAGCATTGGCTCGAACGCTCTTGGTATGAATATTCGAATCTTCTTCCAATACAAACTGTTGCACGATTACCATGTTGTTTTAATATCTTAACATGTGTTGTAGTAACAGATTCATTACATGTATGTATACGAAAATATCAATTGAAAGTTTTATGATTTTTACAACGCCAATAAGTTTTTGTATCAGTTCAACGATATTCAACATATAATAAACCTTCTAATACCACTAACGGACGACCTTTTGTAGTAGTAATGAATTCGACAGAAGTGGACATATTTAACAAGAATTGATAATGAACTGTTTCCTTTATGAATGACCATGTCTAATATATATGTCACACTCACACCATGACAATGAGCTCATTGCAATTAGATCAAATAATTAAACAGACTATGTCTAGTCATCACAGTTTATGATTGACCGGACTATATAATTTCTTATTTTTAACTATGAATTTTTATATCGTGCGCAAGATGTACGTGCGCATCTTGCAGTGCGCAAGTGTCATTGTGCGTAAGTGTCGTCGTGCGCAAGTTTCCGTGCGCAAGTTTCCGTGCGCAAATGTCGTCGTGCGCAAGTGTCGGGTTCCCGTGTCCACCATGCCAATTTCTGATTGGCCGATAAGAATGGACCAATTAGCTAATGATATAGTTTATCTCTGTTATTGTGGATCTGGGTAATGTGGTTCTATGACCATTTTGATAGACAATTTCAAGACGAAGAAAAGTCCGCATAGACAGTGATATAGTTTCTCTGACAGATAAGCAAGAAAAATGGCCCTGAAATCTGATTGGCGGATAGGAATGGGCCAATCAGCTAATGAGAAAGTCTATCTCTGTTATTATGCATCTGAGCAATGCGGTTCTATGACCGTTTTGATAGAGAATCTCCAGACGAAGAAAAGTCCGCATTGACAGTGATATAGTTTCCCTGACAGATAAGCAAGAAAAATGGCCCTAAAATCTGATTGGTTCACAAGCCGGAATCAGAGTTATATAGAAAAGGGCGGATGAAGTCGATATATGTCAATTACAAGGGCAAGTACAAGTATTTTCCACCAAGTACAAGTACAAGTATTTTCCACCAAGTACAAGTACAAGTACTCCATGCAAGTACAGGTCCAAGTACAATCATTCAAGTACAAGTACAAGTACAAGTACTTTCAACCAAGTGCAAGTACTTGTACTTGTACTTGATGTACTTGTACTTGTCCTACCTCTGTAAATAAGTAGTTACTATTTACAAGTAACTACCTAAATAAGTAGTTACTATTTACAAGTAAAGAAGTAACTATTGCAGTTACTTTACTTTAGTTACGTAACTACAAAGTAAAGTAAATCTCCCACCTCTACATCCAACTGCCCAAACCCTTTTGAGTTACGACTTTGTGCATAACATAGACCCCAATGAGGTATGAAAAACCCCAAAATATTGAGTGCCCTTAGGCCTTCTGTCCAGAGTTATAGGCATTTTACTGAAATTTTGCCCTATGGCATGGTATATACCTAAAAATTGAATGACAGTATTTCGACCTGAAATTTTGCCCAAAGAGAGGCCTATTGGTAATTAGAATGTCCTGAAAATTTCAGCTCAAAAGAATGTTTCCTTCTCCAGATATCAGACTCTCACAAATGACCTGTATACCGCAAACAATGCTAGAATTTTCCACACTTTGAAAGTTTAATATCTCAGGAAGGAAACATTCTTTTGAGCTGAAATTTTCAGGACATTCTAATTACCAATAGACCTCTCTTTGGGCAAAATTTCAGGTCGAAATACTGTCATTCAATTTTTAGGTATAGACCATGCCATAGGGCAAAATTTCAGTAAAATGCCTACAACTCTGGACAGAAGGCCTAAGGGCACTCGATATTTTGGGGTTTTTCATACCTCATTGGGGTCTATGTTATGCACAAAGTCCGAACTCAAAAGGGTTTGGACAGTTGGATGTGTTTCCTCGTCAGTATTTCATAGGTTAAACATGGTTAATTTGAAGTGTTCACGTTGAATCTTATTATACAACAATATTTATATTAGAATATGCTAAAGCGATGGTTGATATGCCAAGAGTTCTGGATACAGAAAAAATTTTTGACATGTAGGGATTCTTATCTGTCATGATTACTTTCAAATTAATTTAAATCATTGTCACGGTGCTATTAACATTACTACTAAAAAAACTAACATTAATAATAATGTCCCAAATTTCTCATCAATAGCTGTATAGCAAAAAAAAAGGAAAATCCATTTTCAAATAAAACAACTAATTAGTCTACTTACCCATCCTTTACCCACTTGAGATATGCATTCTTAAAGATGAAATATCTATATGGTATAAAGATGTAAGAGCGTAGTAAACCATATAGAATAGTACGTGTCATGTTGAACATCTAAGATAAATATGAAACTCTGAATATCTGAATATGAAAGATAGTCAATATTATCTGAAATTTCTATTTGAAATAAACTATAGCAAATTCCTCATAAAAGATATATATGGAATCTTCAACCGTATGTTTCTTGTTCTCGTTTCCATGCATTCGGTTCGTGTCAAGATATTATCTGTAACAAATCAGAATTTCAACGAAGAGTGACCAAGATTTGTCCTTTGTTGTTCGATTGTATTAATAGATAGATTGAGGAGAATCGAATAATTTCTAAACAGCTTATCATATGAAATTTATGTGATTTGAAGATGATCACTTACGAATCTAGGTCGTAACACAACGATTTCTTCTCGCTCCAAATATAAGGAGAGAGTCAAGTTTAAGAAATCTGATTTTGTTCTAATTGCATTGACTGCAAAAATAGAAATTTTCTCGGCACAATTCTGTCATGTAATCTACATTTTTTTCTAACTTTTAAACATAAATATTTGAGGAAGTGTTATTTCCTCGAAAGGAAAAAGACCGAAAGGTAAAATCTCGACTCCATATATCTCGAAGGTTAAAATACCGAAAAAAATAATCTCGAAATGTAAAATCTCGACTAGTAAAATGCTCGAAAAAAAAATCTAGAATGATAAAAATCTCGAAGTGCAAAATATCGCATCATGAAATCTCGAATGTAGAAAATCTCGAACATTCTAGAAATAACTGATAATATAACATTAGATCTGGAAAATGTTTGAATGCAGTTTAGTACAGTCCCGCTAAACATAAAGTCCATGTCCCTTCTCCACATCCTCAACCCCATCCAGCCCACACGGCAAAATCTTACCCTACACCTTCACCCTTTTCGGCTTTTCCATGAAACCGATGTGAGAGTGAAGATTGGAGAGTGGAAGACAGATTTTATGTTTAGTGGAGGACCATACTGAACTACGTCCAAATATCTTTCTTTAATCGATACCGTCGAAATGAGCATTGTTGTCTAATGAGTCATTCTATATTATCTTTTCTTTTCATTTTTTCGTCTATGTGGGCGATCCTTTTCCTACATATATCTGCCACATCTTCAAAGTGGTACACAAAAGAAAAAAAAATTGTTATTCAACAAGGACTTGATAATTTATCTATTAGATTTCAAAATATTGAAATCAATTTGAAAGAATATCTTCAAAATTTATCTTTACTCGTGGCAAAGTATATAAAGACCAATAAATGATTCTCAATTGAATATCAATTATTTTTCTAGAAACTCTGTCTTCTAATTCTCCTTTGGATCACATTTTGTATCGCTTATATTCATTTTTTTTCATAAGTACACTCTTCATTCCTAAATTTTGTTCTTTTTCAACAAATTTATAATTAGTTGAAAAGAATGTGCTTTTGAACTTATCAGTTGATTTTATGCACTACACTTTCGAGATTTCTCTTTTCGAAATTTTGCTTTTCGTGATTTCACACATTCGAGAATTTTTTTTTTTGAATTTCATTTTTCGACCTTTTTCTTCGTCGAGATTTTGCTTGTTTGAGATTTTGTCTTTCGATCTTTTTCCTTCGAGATTTTACTTTTCGGTATTTTGCCTTTCAAGATTTTAACACTAATTCAAATATTTTCATAGGTAGAAATTGAAGGATCAGAAAGTTCAGGAAATCTGAGAGAATTGAAGTATTCGTCACTTTTGAAATAGTTTCTACTAGTAAAAGATATATTAAAAACAGAAAAAAAAATATTTCTTAAACGTTACGCAACTTTTATGTATAATTAACTAATAGGTGAGTCATATCTTGCTCCTACACAAACGTGAAGGAGGAACAAAAAATATATATATCATATTTCTTAAGTCTTATGAAACATTGCTCGTTTAAATATTATGTACACACTAAAATAAAATGTGTCGTATTTATGTGTCGTGCACGAATGTGTCGTAGTCTATATGTCAACTGTTCTTTCACCGTTTTGTTTCGCATGTGACGATACATATAACTGAGCCGATTTAATGCACTAAATTTATACATTTGCGTATATTTTTTCAGTTGTTTCGCGACCATTTATGATTCGAGAATGTCTTAAGAGATCGCTAGCTGGTAAAGAATGGACTGCCTCGAAGTAGTTCTATAGAGATCTGAGAGTCTCTGGATGGTCAGATCTTACGATCTGATCGTCTTCAGGTACAAGAATAGGTACCAGTAATTCGAATTATAATACAAAAAAATTACTAATAATTCGATTTTTCAAAAAAGAGAGAACCATGTGCCGAAAAATATGTCGAATGTGTCGCAAAAAAATGTGTCGTGGGTCCGCTGGAAGAAATGTGTCGCAGTGAGCACCTCGTGTCGTGTTTTACTGTGTCGTACAATATGTCGTTAAACGCGACACTTGCGACGCATTTTTATTTAGTGGGTATATTTCATTATTATTTCATTGAATATGTCGATACTACCCGTTCCAACTTTTTTAACATTTCCTATCGAACTTAACGAACGTATTCTTGATCTACTCGATACGAAAAGTATTCTATTTTCATTTGGTCATATTTGCAGCCGATTTCATACAATTGTCCATAATTGCAATCGGTTGTCGATCAATTTTACTGATGAATTATCAACAGCTGACATTCGATGGATGTGTCAAGTCGTACGACTAGAAAATGTTATTGCACTTACTCTGAAAAATTCATTTAGGCAGTTAAATATAATTGGACAGTTTTTGTTCCCCATTGATATTTCTAAATTCAGCCAACTTCGTTCATTAACACTTCATGACATCGAAGAAGATCATTTTCAGAGGATCATGAATCGTTTGATGATGATGTCTACACTCACATCATTCTCCTTGAGTATGAGTAAGGGAAAGCATTTTAGCATTAACTCAATTAGTCGTCTTTCAGCAGTCATTGCATTGCCAAGTCTTCGTCAACTCATTTTAGATGTTGATAGTCAAATAAGTGATCGGATATCATGGTCAAACCGATGCTGAATATATGAATTGAGAGTTCAAAATTATACTAAGAAACAGCATCAAGTCATTTCTCATCGTTTATCAAATCTTCAAATTTTTGCTTTCCAACATTAAAATATGAAAAGCATCAATGAAATTATTCATCAAAATTCATATGACAAATTAACTTCATTCACATTCACTGATATTCGAATGTCAATTGATGATCTTGAATCATTGCTTTCTCTTTGTCCATCTCTTATCTATCTCAAACTTGAAACGAAATCACCTCGTTTATCCGTTTTTCTGAAACGGTTCTGTCAATGGGAACATTTTATTCGTAAAAACTTACCATTACTTAAAAATTTTATTTTTATATAAATAGTTCCAGCTACAGTTATGAATATATAAGTATTCAATCAATTTTAACTTCATTTTGTACATCATTCTGGCTTGTACAAAAACAATGGTTTGTTACAGGTAGATATAACAAAGAAAATTCTTGTCCATCGATCACTCTTTATTCTTCACAGCGTTCAAGTGAAAAATTTCCTGATAATCTAAGCAATGGAGGAATATTATACTCAACTACTACGACAAGAAATGATGATTCAACAAAGATAAATAACGAATGGATCGCTCGATTCAATCCATTTTACATAAAGAATATTATTGTCGACAAGGTATGTCTTTTTTCATAAGAATTAATGATGTAGAAAAAAAGAACACCAGATAGTCATTAGCGTAGCTGAATGACGGACGAAAAATCGAAGAGAATTTATTTTAACTGACATTTTCTCCTGTTTCTTTTAGTGCCAACTGACTGATCAGAATATTTTTTACAATCTGAATCATCTCGTGTTAGAAATCAAAGACCGACAGTCATTTGATTTCCTTGATTCTCTATTGTCATTCATAAATCTTTCACAGTTAAATGAGATCTGGTTGTTTGAACATGAAGGATATCTTGTTCAACCTAAAACATTCAAAAAATTACTTGAATAAGCATCGAAAGTTCGTACACTCGGCATATGGAATCACAATGATTATATATCCAGACTTGAGAATATCTGTTCTGTAGTATCTCATCGAATTGATCATCTAAATATACGATTGAAGCAATTGCACTGGATGAAATTGGTTCTTACGTGTATCAAAAATGTATCCACTGTCACATTTCAGTATAACGACAGTTCAGCGAATTCAATACCGAATATGATCAAATGGTTCAGACAAAAACGAAAGTATATTCATATTGATAATGAGTGTAAATTCATACAACTTAATCTCAATGAGAACGACAGGAAATTATCCGAAGTCAAATATAAACACAAACGTATCAAACTGTCTGATGATCAATATGATTCGTAATCGATTCGATCTATGCTCAGCATTTTTAATGATCATATTGAATCTGTTTTGTTTCACTTTATACTATTTAATTCAATTAAGATATTTATAATAAGGGGTAAGCAGCCATTACAAAATGGCCCTATCAATATTTTATCTATAACTCAAGGATGTGGCGAAAGAAAAATAATGGAGGGTGGAAGAGGTATAATAGAAAAGACCAAAGTCATATTATTTTTTTCTAGTAGTTAGTTTTTTAAATGAGTACTCTGAAAAAGTAACAATTTTAAATACTTTTGATTTAAACATATACATATAATCTTTTCAAGATAATCTAATGCAATCTACATAAATCTCATTAGTTCAAATTTTAGTTTATAATGTTATAATATTGTGGACTAGTTGCTTAATTTTCCATATTTTCGCTTCTTTAATATTTGAGTTCAATATAAAGAATAACCTTTAGATTATTAACTTGAGCGAATTTCTATCATGAATAAACAACACAATCAATTATCAATTAATTCAACAAAAATAGAAATCAAAAGCTTAAAATAAAAAAATAAAAACAATAATTAATTCATTCAGTTTTTAACAATCTAATATGTTCTTTTCTGATGACCACGGTAATAAATTCATTAACCATTCATCGAACATCATATATTAGATAAATCACTTTACGAAACGAATATTTATACGGTAGATGTCATTAGTGAATGCTGCACTTAAATTGTGCAAGTCAGTCGAAATGAATATGCTTAAAATGAAAATTTTTTTTTGCCAGATTGTCATATAATTTTTAATAAATAGAAAATTGAAATAATTTTTTACAGTGAAAAATTAAGAAGTTCTTCAAAATTCATAATAAACATTTTTATGGCTCTTTCTGTGCAAGAATATGTGTCTGTACGAGTTCTTTTAGAAAGAGACATGATTATAGTTTCTTCATATTTTTTTTTCGTTCGATATCAGTCTGATAACATAGTTTATCGCATATGAAAGTGAAAGTAAAAGAAAGAGAACTCCATGTCGTCTAGCATAATCTGTTAACGATCGAAAACAGCCGCAATATTTTAGTTATTTTCATATCGATTCATAAAAATGTTTCATACTCATTGTTGGATATTATATAACAGTGTATAATCGATAACTCTCTAAATTAGTTATCACCGATTGTGTCGAGTAAGTCACATTTCAATGTCTTTCAAAGTTTCTATTAATGGAGATCAAAATTCTTGTCATTATTTTTTAATCTTTTAACTTTTATATATCGACCATAAAGCTTTATAGAATTTTATTCTCATCATCCTCGTCATCAAGACAAATCCTCAATATAAATTCCATTCAAAGCTCAGTCTTCGTATGTAGTCGATTTTGTAAATGCTAATAAACCTTGTTTTTTGATGTGGCCATGATTTTCTGAAACCATATTCTTTTACAACATTTTCTATATTCATTATTATCATTTATAAGGCAAGTTAGTTAAGAATTATCTAGAATACGGTTAGTGATAATTCTAACTTATCGATTCATTTTACCAAAAAATACAACACTTGATTGGATTGAATTACTGTGGTTAAATGTTGTAATTGAACTGTTTGCGATCGTTTAAAGGTATCATACTTATGTCACCTCAAAAGTAATGAGAGTATCTCATAGAATGCGTAACGAAGCTTTTTTTTTGCATATGCTAATAGAGAAACGGATGCTCCATTTCCTAATGTTATTTGATCATAACTTCAACTAAAATCATTATAATAAAATCTTTTATGTTCGCATGTGTTATAATAACATAAATGGAGGTGAGTGCTTATTGAATAATTTCTCCCAGAAGAAGATAGATAGCTGTGGTTGTCACTATTGGAAAAAGTAGATCAAGATGTATCGGATTGTGTTTTACAGACTTTTATGATTTTGATTTCTAAAGCACTATTTTATTCAAATTTTCTAAGTATTGAGAAAACGCATTTTTTTAAGAAAATAAAGAAAGTATAAAAGTCAGCTTTTTTCACATAAATTGTTAGAAAATCGTATGAAAGACTTCACTAAAACACATCATATTCATCTCAGCCTTTCGTAGATTATAGTGCCTTGATTAGTACTTTGAATATATACGCGTTCATTAAAATTCACTGTGAACAACTTTCAGGATAGATTTGTTCTTGAAAAGTTTAATTGAAAAACTTATTAAAAAAACAGGTCAAAACAATGTGAAATATACGATTTGATGCATCTTGATTTAATCTTTCCAATGGTGAAAATGGCAGCTCTCTATATTCTTTCTAATAAAAGTTATTCAGAAAATGTTCATTGGCCATTTCTGAAATGAATATCAGTATTATCGTTACACAGGAAAACACAACAGATTTTATTGAAATTTTATTATTATGATTTTAGTTTAAGTATGATTGAATAGCACAGAAAACTAGATTATTTTTTTCTCTATCAAAAAGTAGTGATCAACTAAACGTGAACAGTATTAAATCCAAACAAAAATTAGCAAGATTAGGATAAAAAATAACGATAATACCTCTCTAATAGCAATCTTCATCTTGTTTCTAGACAAAATTTTAATTGTGAACTTCATATATTCTCACAAAAAATAACGACCCGTGATAGAAGCTGACAGATACTGAATTACAAGTAGTAGCTAATTTTTATCATTCATCGCATTAACTACATCATTTCAAACAATTTAGCATGTCACTTCTGATTGTTGGATGATCAATCTGAGTTAATGAATGCGGTGCAAAGTACAGCATTTATATAGTCCGTCATGAGTTTTTCTTTTTTTTCTTACTTGATATACACATCAAAATCGTCATGTTCTGTAGCGATGATCTCGAGAGCGAAAAGTCAAAAAATATTCTTTAAAACGCAAGATGTAAATATCAAGATTGAATCGTTACATCGCGATTTTCGACCCTCGTTATGAGGTTTCATTTATCTATAGGAGATCGAAAAAAACCCAAGTGTCCATTCGATAGGCTTTTCGATCCATCGATTTCTAGTTTCCGATGGGCATCAAAATTTTAGATCGAGCCTTCGGAGTGCCACTTTCCGATAGGTCACGAGCTCAGAGTTATGTAGTTTCGATGAATAGCTTCCGACTTCTCGAACAATTGTTACTGAGAGTATCAGAATTTTATCAAAATAAAAAAAGTTTTTATTCAACAGATGTTTCCGTTTCGAGTCCTCGAAATCTATCGAATATGGATACTTATGATTAACACTTCGTCAAACAATTAATCTAAATATTTCATTGTTAATCTTCTATGCAAATCATATTTTCAAATAAAAAGCAACTTTTATAAGGAAAATTTTTTTCACATCTCTGACTGATACTAAATTATTTTTAATTTAAAAGCCATTTGAATAGTTTAATTATTAAATATGTTATACGATAATCAAATGACTAGTATGATGAAATATCAAGTTAATATCTAGAAGTTTTTTTAAAGAATCAAAATCGACAAAACTCATTAAGAACGTATTTTAATTTAAAATACGAACGAATTGATTTTCTGATGTCAATAAGTGAATAATAAATATTGATCAGAAATTATTAAAGGAGGGGGGCCAATTTGACCATAAATCGGCCCACTGACTTTT
>JAJEKB010016475.1:0-16504 GCA_022393335.1 Macrotrachela quadricornifera | reverse complement strand
CTGGTCTGATGTACCTCAGGAAACATGTTTTTAGACTTTGTTTACATGTCTGAAAACCAAAAAATTCCGAAAAAAATACTTTCAAAGGAGTTCCACGCTTTTTCTCGACATTTCTCTATATATAAAAATACACCATAAGTGTTCCGAGAAAATGCTCAAAAACTCGGAGTTTTTGGGTAAGAGTACTTGATTTTTTTTTAACTAAAAGTGTTTTCTAGTCGAGATCAACCTTTTGAACAAAAAAAAAAATCGAAAATAAAGACCTTTCCAAAAAGTGGCTGGGTCCTCATGGATTCACCCATATACAAAATAAACGAGAAAAATAAATTGTTTGTACAGAAGAGTACCGAGGATTTGTTTTAGTATGTCTCAATAATTTTGATTTTATTCTAACGTGCAGTCGTAGTTGAATGAGCTACATATCCATTTAAATAAATATTATTATAGAGATGATCAGCAAATCCATCACATAATATTCTATTTATTATAGCATGTCGTATATTACGTATAAATTCTCGTTTAGACATTTTATTTTTAACATATGGTCATGTAAGATTAATCAAAAGAAGAATTAACGAAAAATATAAGACATAGATTGTTTTTTGGAAAATAGAGAGTTTTGGTTCTTATAAATTAGTGAGAAATATACAGACTAGTCGATAAATCAAGATTTTTATTACATTCGTGAAAATATTTGGAAAAACTTTTAATTAAAATCGATAAATATTAATTACAGTCTACTAATGTATAAAGTTTAACAAAAATATTTCGTAAGGCATTTGGTAACAATTATTTTTCATACCATTGAAGGTCAATAAGATGTTCCAATATATCATGATTAAAAACATAAGTAAAATTAATCAAAAAACTTCTCAGAAAAAAAGAAAACCTCCCGAGCTTGTAATAACTTTCTTATATTATTAATAAATTTACTAATCTCTTCACATATATTATCAAGTAATTGATTTTCAATAAAATATTGCAAACTCTATAAATCCCATAATGTACATGCATTAAATTTTAATATACCTTCGTCAAATTGTAAATAAATTTTATAACCTGAAATGTAATAATTATTTCAAATGATCATTTTCTTTAATTTGGTCATGATGAGCAACATGAATTTCAAAGTCATTAATGAATGATAAAACTTAGTCATAAATAAAAATTGAATTCATTGTAAAATCAATTCTTGAATGAAAACAATCGCTTTTATTAATATCTATGTATGATATAATACTGGTGATAGAACTAGCTATCAAAATAATGCATTTTCATTAGCGAATGTGACAAAAATTTTTGCAACATTTTTGTTTCGCATGTATCTCCATTCAGAAGTATGATAGAAGGTTGATTTTTTCGTCAAAAAAATGCATCATTTACTACTCTATCAAAATTACAAATTTAAATGTTTATAGCTCTTTTTAAAGCTTTAATAGATTAATAAGGGTGAACATATTTATTGTTGTACTACTTCATTATAACCACTGACTAAGGCAGGTATTTTCTTTTTTGTAAATTCTTATGAAAAGAGATGATATATGTTTGGCAATTTCATCCATGAGTCATCATATTCAAGTCATAATTATGCAACACACATTATTGTAGACAAAATGAACAGGAACAGAAAAATAGAATAAATAACGTCAGTCCACATTAAAAGCACAAACTAACATTGATTAAATCGATCGATAGTCTCAAAAAAAATTTTTTTTGATAAATTACACAATCGAGAGAATCAATAAAATTAAGTTTTATTGAATCTCGTTAAATTATTGATTTTTGTGTTAAAATAAAAGGAGACTAACTTCCAAGAATTTTCATGAGATCATTTTTGTTAATGTTCATCATAAATATTGACGATTATAGTTATTTTCACGTATGAAAACTTTCTATAGTCTTATTCCATTCAACTAAATGATAAAATATTGGAAAGACAAATTATACATATGTGCAAACGTCTTACTAATCTAATAGAATGACGATAATTTGCTCCTATAGTTCATGTAAAGATCAAATTAAGAAAATTAGAGATCAAAATTCGAGTGAAGATACATAATACGAGTCTACTGCACAGATAAATTTTGTTGTCATTTCTGTATTTTTAGGAGTTAAAAGAGGACAAGAAATGTGCATGAAGAATCAATAAAAATAGATAAGATAACAATTTGCTATAAGGTAAAATTTTTTTGTGTGCGAACGACTCTTTGTAAGTCTTTCAAAGGTTATCTCGCTGCTCTCAAATGAGATATGCGAAAAAAAAATTTCAGTTCATATTCAAAAAGAGGATCAGATGATGGTTCTAATACGTATCTTTTTTTTATTCATCTCAAATATTTCCAAACAAGCGAACATTTACTTCGGAAACTTCCATGCCGTTCGTTAGATAAAAGAAAAAAAAATTTTATTTGAAAAAAAAATCGTCTCTTTTTTACTTTTGAAATAATAAATTATTATATGAGTATATTAGATAATAGTAGAATTTTAAAAAAATTTAATAATGATTATAACTTGTAGAGAACAGGTATATCCAATTTTTCATATGATTGAGCAAGAGGATAACATGACAATTTACTTTTCCATATATGAACATTATCAATCCATTCAAACTAGAAAAATGAAACAAAAAAAATAAACATAAATATCGATTAATAAAAATTTTACTTCTAATAAATTAATTTCTTCTTTATGTAAAATATTTTCTGTGTCTTTTATACATGCTTTATCTATCAGATCGACAATAGTTTGTTGTTCAGTAACATGAATAATGTTTTGATTTGTGTTTTCAGTTTCAGAATTATCTATTTCAGCATCTTCTTTATGTTCAATAGATTTTAATTCATCTTTACTTTCAAGAGTATCTATTTCATTAATTTGCATTTGAAGTGCTAATGTTGACGGATTAACATGAACAGATAATTTACGTCGATGAATTGAATTTGGTGATATATAATGATCATAAAATTTAAGTAAATCATTACGTTCTAATATTTTTATTATATCAATTTCAATTTGAGCTAAAATAAAATAAAATAATAATTATAAATAATTTTTATTTAATTATTTATTTTTACGTCGATTAAAACAAAATTGATGATTAGTTATTTCATTCCAAAATTCATCTGCTTGATTTCGCATACTTTTTGGTATTTCGATTTTTTTGATTATATAACCTTGACGTTGTTCTTTAAATAATTCGTCAGGCATTGTTGATATATAATCCTAATTTAAAATAATAATTTCTCATTAGATTATTAATCAAAAGTTTTCAGAAATAATTCATAAAAGTTATATATGGAATTATAGATGTTTTAACTTCCAGAAAATTTTCTCTAAAATGCGATTTTTCTCCGAGTTATACAATATTTGTTATGAATAGGTAAATATTTATCATGTTCGCATCTCAATACATTATAATTAACGACTTCTCATAAGAAAGTACGAGTTAATATTATGTAATAACATTTCTCGCATTTACAATATCAGTTGATTTCTGAATTCTTCATATATCAAATTTAGTATATTTTTAGTCGTTTATACACAAAATAAATTTTGACAGACTTATTTTATATTATTAACTAATATAGTCTAAAAGAATACTCTACTCTATTTGGTTGTTTTAACTGAATGGTTAATTGTTCGGCACGCACTATCAAATATAAAATGACATTAGACAAATTACTAATGGCTTGTTTATCGAATGAGAAAATCCTTCAAAGTGTCACCTCTCATTTGAACTTTTAAAAAAACAGTCATGCTCAAAGATCCTTTTAGACTTTTTACTATATCAATATACTCGATCGATTGAAATACAAATAAGTCAAAATGCAAGATGACACTTCCAGAGATTCCTTCGACAGATCCTTCATAGAACAGAATATTCATTATATTGTGGTATACATCAACAGTTGAAGCTACTACATAGTTAGATAATATGTTTGGCAAGCTCAAGTGATTGAACTCAAGAACTGTACATTAGATTGTCGGTCATCTGTTAAAATCTATAACAAGTAGGATATTTTTCTTGTTCTTTTTCTCTTTATTTATTTAATTTTTTACATACTCTTATCGATTTAATAAATAATTCAATACGTTGATTAACATTATCAAGTTCTTGAGATGATTGTATTATAATACTAAAACCTTGTTCACTATATGAACGACGTACATATGATTGAACAATATAACCTAATTGTTCTTTTGTTCTTAATTGATTAAAACAAGGTTCTTGTACTAAATGTGAAAATAATTGCAATAAAGCATTATTTTCAATTGTTTGTTGAAAACATTGTAAATATATTTCAATTGCATTTAATTTATGTGCATCATTAACCATTCTATATGCATAATTACAACCTAAGAAAATTTATATATATATATATTTTTACAATGAAATAAGAAAAATAAATCTAACTATCAGGTAATATTAATTGACGTCGATTAAACCATAAACTCGAATGAAGTGGTTGATAAAAATGTTTTTCTTGAAATTTTTCTTCAATGAATGTCATATATTCAATTGATTGCTATTCAAAAAAAAATAAATGTAAAATTAAATAAAATAATTTTTCTTACATTTTCTGTTAAATTTCCATACATTAATGAATCAATATAAAAACGATTGAATAGTCGTGAAATAAATGATTCTATATCATCTATTGTTATATCTTATAAAGATAAAAATATTATGAATTTTTAATATTTTTTTCTTTTTAAAAATTTACCATCGATATAACTAAGTAATTCATCTTTATTCCATTTATATTCATTTATTAAATATGTAACACCAAAATATGCCATTTCATAAGGAACTTCACGTCGAAAATTTTGTAATGATCGTTTTACCTATATAAAAAATATTTTCATAAATGAAATTATTTTCTTTTTTTTATTAGTTCATTTACTTTTTCTTTAATTATTTCAAATTGTTGTTTTTTTATTTTAATATTAATCATACAATCAATTATTTTAAGAAGAAATTCTTTTATTCTATGATTAAATCCAAAAATTTCTAACTAAAAGAAAAAAAAAGTAAATACAAAAACAATTTTTTGTTAAAAATTACCCGAATACCATTATTTGTAGGAGATAATTCGTATTCTAAACATCCAAGTCGTGCTGGATAAATAATTTCAGTTAATGCATCATTAATTAATTCAATATAAAGTGTATTCATATTGGAATGTATTGGATCAGCATTTACTAATGGACTAAATTTAAAAAAAGAAATCAAAATAATGAAATGAAATATTGCATTTACTTTCGAAATTCAAAATAAATACAAGCTTTAGGTAATTTATAATATGAATCTTGAGCATAATAAAGACGATAAAATTCATTTTCCTTGAAATAAGAATTTTAAATATAAATGAAATAAATTATTGTTTTATTTTATCTTACTTTAATTTTTGTTGGTATATTCGGTCGTACTAAATTTTTTTCGTCAGAAAATAAATGAAAATCAGTTGGAATAAATTCATTTGGTGTTGGTAAATGAAGTTCAGGAATACTTTGATATAGTTCACATTGTTTAATAAGTTCATCTGATAAATATTCTAGTTTATATTGTGTATCAAACCATTTTTCTTTTTCTGTTGCAATTGTTATAAATTCTTTACTTATAAGAAATACTCTTTGAAAAACAAAAAAAATACTATTAAAATATTTTTATTAATAAAAATTTCTTTTTTTACCTCATTTTACTTGGAATTAAATATTCATCAAGAAGTTTATTTATTAAATCAGGACGAAATTCACGCATTTCATATTCCCCTGACAGACATTCAGTTAGTGGATAATCCTAAAACAAAAAAAAAATTTCAATTAATTTTTGTTTTTATTATTTACATATAAATACCCTCATTCTACCAGCTAAATTTGAAACAAAATCATCCGGTTGGTCTTTTTCTTTAAATTGAAAATTTATTTTCTTTATACTCTATAAATATAATCAAAAGAAAAAAAGAAACATTTTTTTTTTATTCTTTATCGTACTTTGAGTTCGTCAAAAATCCATTGTTTTGGTCCTTCTTTACGTAGCATAGCCAAATATTGATAAATAGTATAAATAACTCGTTCCCATTGATCTAATTTTTGAAAAAAGGACATATCAAAATTAATATTTATATATTGTTTACTTAATCCTTCAATAGTTAATTCAATATCAATAGTAAAAAAATTAAAACCAGGTGCAGAATTGTTTTGACCAGCGGATAATTGAGTAGCAAGACCAAATTTTTTTAAATATGATAATAATGATCCATAACCTTCATGTCCAATTAAATGTGATAGATATGATTCAATCTAAATGAAAAATTGAAATATTCAATATATATAGAAATTAGAATGAAAATGATTTATATTTACTTTACAATAATATAATTCTTTATAATCAGGTATAACCCAATGAATTTTTAATCGACGTTCTTCTTGAATAGGAATAACATAACAAATTGTCTTTAGAAAAAATAAAAAATAAGAAATAAAAAAAAATTTTGAATAAAAATAAACTTTTTGTTTATTTTCGCCATATGGATCTGATGGATATATTGATTTTTTTAATTTTTTATTTTCTACATCTTTAAAACTTTTAATAACAAATGATTGTAATTCATCAAGAGATTCTTAAAAAAGGAAAAAAATTATTTCTATTTAATATACTAAAAAATATGATTATTTACGATTGCCAAGTACAGCTAAACTCATTCGATTTGATGAATATTCATTTTTATGAAAATTTAAAAGTATTTGTCGAACATCATTTCCAGATTGTTTAGGTATTGTTCTTAATGATTCTATATTACCAATAGAAAATTTTGAAAATGGATGTTTTGGATCTGATGTAGATTTATCTAATTGATGAATACGCCATGTATCTTGGAATAAATTTCCTTCATATTCAGAATTAACTGCTTCTAATTCACGATCAGTTGATGATGTAGAAAAAAGTGGTGAAATAAAAAATTGAGCAAAACTATATTAAAATAAAGGAAAACAAAACTTATTTATTTAATTGAAAAAAAAAAAATAACCAATCAAATGTACATATCAAGTGCATCAGATAATAAACTTGGATTTATATCAAAATAATAATTTGTACGATCACCATCTGTATAAGCATTTGTACAACCACCATTACCTTCTATTAGTTTATTATATTCATTTTCACCTGGATACTAAAAAATATTTTTATTTTTGATCATTAGAAATTAGAGTTCATCTATATATGAGATTGTGATAAGATAAGAATAAATCAAAAAGATTTTTCATAAAGTAGATTGATAAGCTTATAAGTTGTCAACATGTTTCAAAGATTTCAGAAATAAATGAAGAATTTCTTAAATCTAGTCATTCATCATACATATTCCTAATATCAATTTTCTTTAATTAAAGTGATATTCTCTTATACAATCAACTTTATTCAAGTTATTGAGTTGACAATGATCCAATACGTGGCTTTATTACTTGTCTATTATATCTGTTCAACATTCGCATAGTGCTTTTTTTTACTTTAAAAACTTATAAAAATAGAAAATTGACTTCAAATGTACATGTAGTATATGCTTGTTAAAATAGTAGAAAGAACAAATTGTGTGATTGATAGTGACTGTAAATCGCCAGCGTTAGACTGATAATCACTATAATCTATGATCTGAACGAAGAAATAAATCTATGGATTTATCTATCCAATAGGAGTTGAAGTAGAGAGTCAACTGTTTCTAGTTAAGTGATATTCAAGGTGAGAGATACTTTTCGCGCAAAATCGTTTTTTCGACCTTTTTTGTGCTTTAAATACATCTATACTCAATTCGAATATAATTTGCATCAAGAAGTTTTATTATAACTTTTCTTTTTCTAGTTATTCTTACAGTCATAGAGGAGAGGACGATTAGGTCATCAAAAGTTATACAGAATAAATTACAAATTGCAAAAATATTCTATTTCACATGTCTCTACCGTAAACGAAGACTTACTTTAGCACTGCCCATAAAAAGCATATGTTCAAGGAAGTGAGCAGTGCCAGGAACATCATTTGGATCAGCTAGACTACCAATTGATACATCAAGAGCAGCAGCAGCTTTATCAATACTTGGATGACTTATAAGTACAACAAGCATTTCATTTGAAAGTTCTAGACCACGATAATTCCATAAATCATTATCACTTTTTTTAATGCTATCAACAATACGAACGATTGTTGAATCGGATGATATAAGTTGTTTTTCGGATTTGATAGACATAACAAAAAAAAATTCAAATAAATAGACCAGTTATATTGACGAGAAAGGTATACAGTGAAAAAAATGAATATATGTTATAAACAAAAATAATAATATATAATAAATATTTGAATTACCAAATCAACCGTAACTTTTCTTTCTAATAATGAAGAAGCGCTGCATTCATTATCGAATAGATATAAAGCGAGATGGAGCACTGCTAAATTAAAAATTAACTGTAATGATGATTCATTATTGAATATGGTGGTATAAAATACCTGTCTGTATCTCACATATATACGATGTATGTTTTAGTAGATTTATGAGATCATCTAAAATTTTAAATCTGATTCAATTTTTAATTAAAATCATTGTGCCTTTTCAATAGAATATCACGGCCAAGTAGTGGTTTTCTTATCAAAACGTAGTTAATTGTTATTCTAATGACTCACATTTCTTCATTATAACGACAATATTTATTAGAAACGGTATTTTTTGTTTTATACTTTTCTCGCTAAAAGACGATAGACGCAGACACGTGCACGAGTATTAACAGCAAAAGATAGATAGGAAGAAAAATAAACAAAGGCAAAAGATCAGTTTCTTATTTTTCTATTTTGTCTCTGTTCAATACGACACATGTATGCCTAGAAATTTGTCTTTTGGGAGGAAAAGTATTGATTGAAGAATAATATTCCTATCAAATATTGTGTCTATAAGGCAGAAATATGACTAATTGACTATGACATTTTATAGAGAAAAAAATCACCTACAATAGTTTGAAAAATATGACCGGTAAATAAATATTTATAACCTGAAAATAAACAGTTTATTTGAAGACGTCCACGTGAAATTTGATATCATAGAAGATTATTTAAATATTTTTATCTTTAAGTTCATTTCATTAACTGCCAAAGTTTATCATTACTGGAATAACAGCGTGGTATTAGCTTCAATTGATGGTGTAGAGCCCATTTTACGTACTATTGATGAAGCTACGAGCTTTGATTCATTTATCAATCTTTGCTGATGATAATGGGCTAGTGAAGGAGAATCAACTAAGTTTGAAACCATTTGTATTAAAATTAAAACAATCAAAAGACTTCTTTGAGTAGTATAAGGTCACAAAATATAGACAGTTTTGGTAATGAAATATTTGATGTTCGTTCTTACGCTGTTGAAGCAACAGAATCTTTTCAATCTGTTTGATGCTATCCAGATATGAATTGTATAATGAAATTATATTAAGAGTCAGTAAATGATACAAACTCACATGGAAAGCACTAAAAGATGAGTACTCAAAACCCACGAGTACTCACGAGTACTCGTGACATTTTCTAGCCTGAGTACTTTTCGAGTACTACCTCTTGAGTATCTTGACTAGGGTATGCATTCAAACTTGTTAGTATCGATTCATTAGAATCAATTTTTGTATTATTGATTTAAAATTTGTTAATATATATCGAAAATCTAGTTATTATGTTTTTATACATTGATTAAAACTTAATTGAAAAGATTGAATAACTTCAAATGTACCAGTGAGATATAACATCAATATATGTGTTACATGGATAAGATTTTCGACAAAAACTTTTTCATTAGATTTTTCGAAGAATATCGCAGAAATGAGTGACAATCGAGTGAAACAAGAATCAGTTGAAAAGAAAAGATTACTAATTTTATCAAATTTCACCAATAAACAAAACCATGAGATTTTAAGTTATATATCACATTTAATGATTATTCATAGTCAAAAAGAAAACATAAGATCTGCTGAAAAACGTTAAGATTTTGTTCATATTGATGTTGTTCATGGTTTTCACTTCATGATGAAATTTAGACAGAATTTATTTTCGGATTACGAAAGTTTTCATAATAACATAATGATATAATATCTATTATTTTTGTTTGTTTGAATAAATGAGACACGTGTCAATAAAAAGTTATTGATATTAACATAAGACTTGTAATATTTAATTGAACTATTAATTAAACAATGTATATTCAATTCATAATAAAACATTGTTATGCATCTTTGAATAAACTTAATTAGATTCGAATGATATTTTTAGTTACTTTACACGTTGCACACGTTTTTTTTTGTATTGATTATTGGTTTAGTATTTTTGCAATGAATGATGCGTGACATTTACGTATTCATTTCGTCATCTCACTAGATAAAAGAACGAGCGCCTTGCTTATATACCTTATATTAATTATTTATAAGGAATACGTGAGTATTTGATTTTTAGTCCTTAGCGTCGCTGTTATATTCTCATAAAAAAACAAATTGATAATTATCCTGAAATATTTTGATTATCACATGTGTAAGCAATCATGTAAGTTATGTATTCTACTTGTAAAATTGATGTTATTATCATATGATATAAAATAGGTCTCATAGACTTGTCGAACTCTATTATGAGTCAGTAGAATAATATATTGTTTGATAAAACGAATATCTTTCGTAGTTTAAAGATGCGTCAAGCTGGAGTTAAAAAACGGTTTTTGTCAATTAATAATGATGATAGAACTACAATGTTTTGTTATTATGAAAAAGGGTCTAAAATTGCACAACAACCGAGTTTGATATTTATTCATGAATTTTCATCTGATAAATATTCATGGTTGAATATAATCAAAGTTAGTTATTGATAATAACAGTGAAAAGAGACACATATGTTAAATAATAGAATATTCCTGATGATCTTCATTGTATTGCAATTGATATGCCCGGTCATGGAGAAACTATTGGATTTAATCAAGAAGAATTTCTACCCGGTAATATTGTTGATCAACTCAAATTGGTATTGTATGATCTATGTTTATTTTATCTAAATAAATTTTATCTTGACATTTATTAGTTTTTTGACAAACTAAATTTAATTGAACCAATGTGTCTTGTTGGAATGTCAATGGGTGCTTCGATTGTGACTATGTTCGCGACAAAATATACATTATATATCTGCATGATTTGTTTACTTGCTCCTATTCCTCGTAACTACATAGAGTTTATATTCTATAGAATATATTTTGTTTATATGTTTCATAGCTGGAATAGAGTACGAAACGAAAATGCTGCGAGAATTACGTTCAGGAATGTATCATTTAGTTTTACCAGAAACAACCAAGCAGTTCTACGCAGTAACCGAAGCATTATCAGTGAAAAAGATTCATTTGCGTCGACTATTCGCTAAAGAATATCTGAAATCACGTTTGTCCATGTTGGATAATCATAAAAAAGGTATCTGATCAATTGTTATATATGATCGAAATTCTTCTTTGTTTGAACTTTAGTTCTCAGATCAGTTTTTGAAAATGATTATCCTAATCTTGGACGATATTACGTACGATTGAAAAATTCGTCATGTCCATCATTAATTATTTGGGGTCGACAAGATCAGGTAAATATGTGTCAATTTTGATAAAATATCAAATGAAAATTCTCAACTTTTAGTTATGCGCAGCTGAAGCTGCTGATTATTTTTCTAGATTAATAGCCAATGCAGAAGTTATCATATTCGATGATTGTGGTCATCTCATCATCAATGATAAACCCAGAGAAACGGCAAACAGTATTTGTCATTTTTGGGAAATTCATCATACTTTTCGAATGCGATTTTAAAATTGATTACATTCTTTTATTGTGTTTTTAATTATAAACAAATTTTACATGAAGAGTCTGTACATATAAAAAGAAAACAAAGAAAAAGATTCCATTTTTTAAGCAAAATGATTTGCAGTATCATTGATTACGTTAATAAGCTCATCAGAATTGTTAATTAAGATTGTTTATTATTTGTAACGAAGAAGACAATTCAACTTTGATAAATCTAATGATACATTATTAACATCTATATGCCTAATTAATAATCTAGGTAATTTTTATTTAATCTACTCCAATTCTTATTCAAATATTTCGATCATGGTCAGTAAAATATGCAACAGTAAATATAACAGAGAAAACTACGATTTATGACCCAAACGAAACAATAGTATCGATCTCTTGCTTTTTCAATATATTAATCTATCAAAAATATCGTACATAAAACGTTTTAATCTTTCGTGCATTGATAATCTTAAGTGTCTTTAGAATAAATATTGCATTAATTAATTAAATATAACTATATTAGCTTGATTTTATTTGTATAAACAAATAAATAATAATATACTCTATAAAATAAACATAAGAATTGAATGTTTTGTCTGTTATGATTAGCTTTTTTTCATTGATCTAATAGTTCAAAATACGAAATTCTTATTTTCTACAAATAAAAATGTTAGACCTACGATGATATTAAAGTTTTTCAATAATTAGAAAAAAAAGAAAAATAGTTAATGTTGATATTATAATAAGAGCAAATAATGAGAAACGAGCAACTTGTTTGTTTAATAAATTTTTATCAATTATATTGTTTACAATCAATGAGATAAATTCAAACGAGTTGATGGATTTGCTGTTTTTCATAAACCAAAATCATTTTTTGCGCCAAGTTTATTTTATTAGTCAATAAAAGAACTTCTTCAAGATTTATGTTCCAAACAAAAGGAATGATTTTTAATTTAACTTAAAGATGTATCTTATCGCAAAAAATAATAATTAATAGGGATGAGATGATGCACCTTATACGTAGAATAGAAGATTTCTATATTCGTTTTCTTTCGTTCTGTTGCATCGATATATCAATTTTCCTTTAAGAAAAACGTGCATTCGTGGCAGAGTGACTGTTATTTTTCCTATCTCTAATATCTCTATGAAGAATGATTGTAGATGCTTCGCATTTCATTTCGCACTTTCGACTTTGTCGAGTTGCCATCTAAGCTTTTTTTCTTTCTTTCTCAATATATGAATAGTAAAGACACATTCTATGATACGATGATGTCGAGAACAGAGAAAGATACAATATTCTTTCAAACATCATATCAAAATTCCTTGATCGATCAACTGTGAATAAAGTTAAGCGAAAAACCATTTTATAAGTCGAGTGTTTCACATCTCATCTTGCATCCTTAATGATGTCGAGGCATCATCTAGTTTTGATTCTTCAATTGCTAATGCGGTACGAAGTACAGCATTTATGTAGTCCTTCGCGAGTTTCTTTGGTGTTTTACTTGCATTATATACGCATCAAAAGTAGTCATTTTGTGTCGCGATGATCTCAAGAATGGAAAATCAGAAAGAAATCCATTGAAACGCGAAATGAAAGAATCGAGAACAAATCGTTGAAATTCGTTTTCCATTCTTCATTAAGATAAGCCATTGTATCAGGAAGGATTTCGGAAAAACAGGAATTTGAAAGATTTTATGTTCGAGATAATTAAAATGAAAATAACAAGAAAAGTTAGGCGCCACTTTGTTTGAACAACTGATTTAATATATAGCAGCCGATGAAAGATAATGAATGACTCATATCGCTAATTAAAGGATCAATCGATAATGTTCTTTAGAGTCAAGTTGATATGCACTGATAGAGTTCTTGTGGTGATGAATTTCGTTATGTCTGCACTTTGAATTTCTCCTTAATTTCAGTCAGCTAATTGATCAAAATTTACTTTTTCGATAACATCGACAGATAAGAAACTATATTCTATAAGCTCGAAAGAAGTTGTGGACTGCCTGTTTCGTTCGTGTTGAATCGTTGAAACGAATATGTGTTCTTTGCGAATTATTGATTTTTCGATAATCGACATTCGAAGCAGTTTCACACTGCATTTCGTAGTCGAGTGAAACTCGAATACCGTCTAGTTTCTTTTTCTCGACTTCATCATCCAAAGTTCATACTTTGTAACGCGATGATCTCGAGAACGAAACATCGTATGGCTGTTGTTGAAACGTCATAGATCACGAACTGAAACATAGAATATGATACAAATCTTATCAGATTTTCAATATGACACTCTCATAACTCAAAATAAAATCTGGATTCATGAATATTCTGCACACTTCTCGTTTTCGCTGTTCGATATAATTAAAACGGCATTTAGTGCGAACGGACAGCCGCTAGTCTGTTGCGACAGTAAATGAACAAAATTCGATTAGCTGAAGAAATAATTAATCTATGCAGCGACAACATGAATTTGAACAATGTTCATATCATCTTGTAGAAGTTCCAGTATGATTTACATGTTCATGATTTCTTATCGATTTCTTCCGATTTTCATCAGCTGAACGGATGGAAATCACGATAAATAATCAATTATCTTCGAGAGTTGTCGATTCTTTCAAAACGAGCTTCCGTGCACTGTATTTCGCATTTTAATGGAATCTGAATGCCATCTAGTTTCTAGTGTGTTTGAGGCTTATTCTTCGGTCAAAAAAAGTGAGCTCGAAAATTCTAGTTGACCTACTTGTTGTGTTTTGTAAATTTCAGCTGTATACTATGACTTTGACTCTTCTAACTGTCATCAGATGATTCAGCGTAGCTCAAAGTTCGTCTTCAAATCTTCATAAAGCACGAACTCTTATTTTCAAACGAAAATTGTGGTAAACACTAAAAATGCGTAAACTCGAAATTTTGAGCTCATTTTCTTTGACCCTATTCTTCGATTTATTGATTGAATAGTTTTCTTTGAGTGAGTATCTTTATTTGACTATGTATGAAAATGAAGTTAAAAACACACGACATATGTAACAAGAAAATTTTTACAAACAAAAAAGAAACATTTGATTGAGAAACTAGTCTTAATGATCGTGATGAAAACATGTACAGAAAACTTCAACCTCATTGTTATCCTCGCTATCGATTGATGAAGAAGAAGAGGAAGGCGTTAATAATCGTTGATGGTCGCTGTCCTCATCTCATAGATTATACAAGATGTTTCCATTTGAACCAGTCCCACTGATGCTCGACGTTTCTGTTGAGGGTGAAGGTGATGATGAATTCAATGGATTTTTATTATTATTTTCTTCTTTGAGCATTTCACGTAGTTTCTGCGGTGTAGCAAGGCCGTAACGATCAGTAGATGGCCGATCTCGTCGTAAAATAATTGAAAAACATGCTTGAGATTCTACGAAAATAAAAAATTTGGCTCGTTTTCATTGCACCATCTGATGGTAATTATAATAACATCACTGAAAATTTTGTCAACGAATGACCTCTGAAAACTGGCTTTACACGAGGCGGGGTGGATAAATGAAATGTAATTAATATGGTCTATATAAATATATTCAAACTGTTTTAGATATCTTATAATGGGAAATAGCGTAGTAACAAATATGTTCATCTTTATTGATCTATTAAAATTTTAGAAAGAGATATAAGCGTTTGATTTTGTAATTCTACAAGAGTATTAAATGACGCATCTTTCGAAAGAAAAACTAATCGTCTGGTATGTTTCTGAATGGAAATACATGCGATACATAAAATATCGTGAAGCTTTTATCACATTTGGTACATATTTATCGTTAAAGTAGTAAGTTCTAAATTATTTTATTTCAGTTAATGGAAATGTTATTTAGTTCAGTTCGTTTTTTTCTTCGTAAAAAACAATTTCAAAATATTATTTATTATAAATCTATAATTGTATTGTATTATAATGACCATATGATCAATCTTTATATTTTAAATACTCGTCTCACTTATATTACAATAAGAAAAAAAAATCAGATATAATTCAATAAATGGATATATCTCTTTGAAAGGATTTGATCGAGATTAATGTCTTGTGGTAAATTTCGACTTGTTAACAGTCGTTTAATAAATTGATGACTGTTCTTCATTGTCTTATTAAAATTTTATCACATTATGTTAGTGTTATTCAATCATTAACTCTATTTACATCAAAATCACGATTGGAGCGAACATTAAAAAAGCGAATTAATTCAAATTTTTTTTTTATACTGGCATTGACACAGTTAGACACTGATCTTACAAAAAGAAAAAAGGTTACAGTTAATTATTATCCTATAGAAAATGTCTTTATAATTATGGCTATTAATTTTCAACATTTAATAGATTAACATTCATATAATTTAAAATACAATTTACATAACCTTATTTTAATGGTATGAGATTAATCGAATAATATCTTTTATAATTACATATTTTATTTAAATAAAAAATATTATTTCATGAAACCTTAGGCTTTCAAATAATAAATATATACAAAGAAGAAAAAAAAATCTCATCATTTCTTTTTTTTAATTTATGTTTGCTACATATTACTTTTAGTTTGTGTTGCATAGAAACTCAATTCTTTACCACCTGCTGATGCATGTAACAATCAACATCAAATTTGTATTCGTTATTTACAATTAGGTTAATATGACAGATCGTAATGCTGAA